>JAWWEW010000169.1:32135846-32367329 GCA_035583185.1 Anabacerthia variegaticeps | reverse complement strand
AGTAATCTGCTGCAAATGGTCCATTGTTCTTGGGAAACGAATAGAGGGGGTAGAATACCTAGCTTTGATCACCCCCCCCACAGTGATAACTGGTCCCACCTGCTGAACTAGGACACCTAGCTAGGCATTATGATATGTTTCATATGGAATAGTCTCCTTTGCTTACTGTTTTTTTGCTAAAATGTGATGTGATCTTAGGATACAGAGATAAGCTCCCAAAACACTTATTTTAACTGGTCATCTATTGCCATTGTGGAAGCTTCTGCCATCCTAGCAAATGCCTTTAACAGGCAGTTTCAGTTTGGTTTGTGCTTCTTGCTTTTCTCATATTGTTCAAAATTCAGTAACTTCCTGTGATAGTGTTTTAGAAAAGAGCCATTTCTTAGGATTGTGACAGGTACGGATTCAACTTGTCCTTTTTCTTGTAATAAGCCATATTACAAGAAAGGTTTGGTCTCTAAGTTAGTGATATTTTAACTTTTTAATTTATGGTTTCAGGCTGTACCCAGAAATATTTTGGTGCCTTCACCAATTCATTGAGTTGAATCTCTAGCAAAGCACCCTGCAGCATTGCATTCTGAGTGTTGTGGGCTTTCTCATTCTTGAGAGGTTAAAAGCACAGCTATATTCTTTACACGCGACCATCTTCCCCATAATTTTTTTTTTTGAATAGTGATCTATTTTATTCCCCATTGTGGATTCTGTTGTAGAAAAGCATTGATCTAAAAAGTTCTGAAGTGATGTTTAAATGACTGTGGTTTAGCTTTAACAGCAGAACTGACAAAGTGGGCAATGGTGGCTGTGATCAGATGCCTTTTTGGTTGCCTTTCCTTGAGGTGAAACAACCCCCTGTGAGAGTACCTTGAATGAGTGTTTTCTTTCCATTTCACATTCTGCTGTATGCTTGCATTCCTTTTTTAGGAGTGTGTGGGTCAGAGGCAACCCCTTTCCTTGGGACAAATGAGTCTGCTTTCAGAGGGGAGCTGGCAAGGAGAGGAGCACCTGGCAAGTGCTGCAGAAAGTCACAGCTCCCGTGAAGGGACAGAAGGTGCAGTGAGGAGCAGAAAGAGCTAGCAAAGAGCCCCTGGGAATCTGTTCTCCATAAGCACTAGAAGTAAGTAAATTAGTCTACAGACTGACAAGCCAACTGACTTGGCTCAAGATGAGCCCAGAAGGAGGATTCATTGTCAGGGAACTGGGCAGGGGAAAAGGCTCTGTATTCTGTTGGATCGACCATACTGGGTTATCGTTTCTGGGCTGATTTCTTATCGCAGATGCTTAGGTAAAACTTTTGGGTTTGGTTTTAACAACCCCTGAATTGTTTTTGGCAGCTTGTTGAAGGACAAATTCACTGGACAAATTCAGTTCTAGGTCAGGCTAGCTTGGAATCCTAGGAGAGCATCATATGGCAGCTAAGGAGGAGCAGTGAACCCTGAAGTATTGGATGACCAGGACAACAAAGGCTGTAGTTGCTGGAGAATATGCCTATGGCAGGAGCCAGAAGAAATTTTAGGACTGGTTGTGTGGAATCAAACTAATACGCTTTGTGCTGTCCTGTTTATGTACTAATTTTTTCCCTATTATTTATTGAGGAAACATGTAAGAATGAAATAGCACACAGAGCTGCTTTCTTAGTGATCTCTAAGTCAAGGACAGCTTGGATCAAAGATGATTTCTTTTGTGCTTAGGGGAACTTAATGGACATTTTACCTCCCATAGGTTTATTCAGGAACTTTTCAAATATTTGAAAATTTGAAGCATGTAAAAAGCATAAGCTTTTAGCAGTGTCTGAGTTACAAACTCTGTGCGTGCATGTATTGAAGGGGAACCTGTTATTGAAATGGTATTGATACAGTTGCCAAACATCAGTACCGGAGTGCTTGATTCAGCATGTGAATTTAAATGGACTGCTTAAGGGGCTTTGAGCACATTTTGGTGATTTCTCAGGAGTCAGCCACCTGGTTAGTAGGCATCTGTTCAACATTTTAGCATACCACTTGAAATAATTAGTTAATAGCTGGTCCTAGCTGTATGTTATGTAGTGCTTACTTTGAAAAAATTTGCTTTTTTACTTCAAACTGACTTTTTCTTTGTTTCTGTTAAATAAGTGATATGGAACAGGGGAAGGGGCTCTAAAGTTTCACTAGTTGCATGCATAGTTCAGTGGTGTGTTGCTTCCAGAAAAATGAGAGGCTGATGTAGGAAAGCCTTTGAAGGAACTTCTCAGAAGGAAATTGAGCACAATAATGTAAATTGAATGTAATTCCATTGGGTAGGAAATCTAGTGAATGGCTGAATTGTGAGAGAACCAGAGGTATTGTAGTAGCTGTTCAGCTTTTAATTAAAAATCAAAGCAGTCATATATATTTTTTCCAGTTCCATGCACCATGAAAAATGAACAGTTGTACTTGATTTTGTAAAATATGCACCATGACTTTGTAGAAGAAGGCAGGGGAAAGCATTTAGCATCTTACAGAACTGGCTTATGAACTTTGTGGTTGTGGGAGTTTTTTAAATATATGGCTGCTAGAAATCATTTTGATACCTATCAGTGTCTCATGTTTTATGTAAATGTAAGTTTGGACTGCACCTATCTGAATTCAGAGGATTTGCTGATATAAATTTGAGAGGGTCATACCTTATTTGGTTTTTGGAACACTGGAATCTGTTTGATTTATTTACTATTTGGCTTGGTTTTTGCAGTAAATTTAGTGAACTTACAAATGAAGCTCCAAAAATTGTATTACTCTATAAAAATGAAATATGTGCTCTCCAGGAAAAACTGCAAAACCTAGGTTTTTCCAGTTTGTACAGGGACATTTTTGCAAAAGTGGGGGAGGAGGGAAATGGCTTGAAGCATAGCTGCAAGGTTTTTGATATGTGAGCAGGGATATCTAAAAGTCTTAGACAGCAAATACCTTACCAAAAAAAGGGAAGATTTGAATAGAAATGCCAAGATTAGATGATGTGCTGCTGACAGGTATTGAGAAAGAAGAAAAAAGGAATATTTAAGAAGTGTGTGCTATTGGCACATCTTTCCCAGTGGCTGCAGTAGCCATGGGAAGGGAGAGGCAGTTGGATAACATAGGCAATATGCAACAGGAGTTTACTAAAAATCTCTTGGTTTTTTAAAAGTTACACTCAGAATGGCTGTACTGAAAGAGACAACTGCATGTATAATGCAGGGAGATGGCCCTCAAAATCTTACCATGCAGAACTGCTTTCTGCTGTAACTCCAGCTTTTCCAGCACCATACAAGTCATTGCTTGATTTAACTGTTATTGCTTATGGGAATTGAATCGTCACAGCAACAGTTCTGATATCTACCTGTATTTTTATATGATCATAAAGTCAATGTTTCTTGCAATAAATCTGTTGAGTTTTGTTTATGTTTTCATCCACAACCAATGTCCTGTTTTATTGTGATTATTTGTAGTGGTGGTATAGATTTGATACACAAGGGTGTCCTTGGGATTCTGCTCTGTTTACAAGACTGGTTATAGAAAACCTATTTTGACATGTGGCCACTAATTGGCAGAGCTGTGATAGTTTCATTCTACAGATAATAGCAAATGAAAGACACTTTTCAAATAAAGAGAACTTTTTAGTGATCATCAACATGTGTAAGTCAATGACTTGGAGTTTTGTTAATAATAATTTTGTTAGTTAATAAGAAAACATTATGTCTTGGACTGCAGTGCATTAGAAGTGGGGTTCAGATTATACTTGGCTAGAGGGAAAGACTCCTATCACTTTCACCCCATGCCCCAGCTACCTGTCAGGGGAGCTTAAAACGCACATTTTTTTTAATGATTTCAGGTGACATCCAGGGCATTTCTCACTTAGGGAAACTGATAATATGCAGAGCCTTTGATATGAGTTGGCAAGAGGTTTTCATGTCTCATTCTGCTTTGCTGTGGTAAATCGGGCTTTTTTTGGTTCACTCTGCAGTCTTGCTTAGGGCTAATACTCTCTTAGTACTGTAAGAAGTTGTCTTGGTTATAAGGGCTTGGATATGGTTGTTTGTGCTTCTGAGTTTTAAAAGCTACAGTTAGTCTTTTACTGCAGAAAGTAGCCAGGTGAAATGAGGGTAAGGTATCTTTCCTTTATTTAGCATCCCACAATGGTACCATTAATGTCTAGACATCAGTTGTAGCTTCTGCAGTTCTGTCTCTGCTGAGCCACCCTCTTCCCTACTTTGTTAAGTCTGACTTTGCAGCCAGTACAGTAAGTAAAAACAAGCACACAATGTACTGTGAGACTCTGAAGTTTACTTGACCAAAGACTTCTGTGTTATAAAATGCTGATTCCATATTTTCGTAGTCTTTACTAAGTATCTCGTATCCTGGATTTTCCTGAGTGTACATGTTCTAATGTTTTTCCAGTTGGGCTACATTTCTCTTGGCTTTGAGTGTGTGGTCATTACTGTGCCTTAAGAGAAGGTCAGCTGCATTCTTTCAGCATTTTTGGGTTTAGTATACTGGTAGTCCAGGCCTCTATGAAGAAAGGTCTGTTTACTGTTGGCCTGTATGAATACACATGTTCTCCTCATAATGTATTTAAAAATGCTATCCATATTTTTCCTCTCTATGACAAGAATGAATTATGGTTTTACACCTGGCTGTTCTAAAAAGGAAATGCTTACTCTGTCTACTGCAGGTTTAGGTTGCTTCTAATATGAAATGGAAAAATACAGAGATTAGGTGGGATTTTTTTAATGTCATTATTTTCTAGAGCAGTGCACACAGCCAGGGAAGACAGAGAACTAAAATTCTGTAGTACAGCCTGAGTTTTCTTCATACCTTTCTTTTTCTTAATTTTTCTGGAGGTTAGTATTACAATATTCTTCTAGGCATGAAAAAGCAATGAATGTCTTAGAGAATATGACAGAATGTCTAGCAAAAGACTTAAGAAAAGCAAAATGGAACTGTCCAAATGCATCCAGCAGGTTTTTACTTCTCCACAGCATTTATGGGAAAGTGAATGGTTACAGGCCTGAACCTGTATTTGGAGCAGACACACCTCATAAGAAGGGGTGTCCTTTATCTCTTTTTTCCTAGATATAAAGTGTTTAATCACAGGTTACCAGGTGAAAGGATACCTGGTCTGTTTTACATCTCATTTGGAAAGAAAGGACTGATTCAAACCCTAGCCTGGCAAGAAAAAGCTGATGGGCTGAAATTATTATTAAAATTATTGCATGGGAGGCTATGGAGTAGCAATGCAGGTTTTTTGTATACAGTGCTTCTCCCTCTGTACAGCCAGTGCAATATTTAGGCACTTTTCACAACAGAATGGTGTTTAGAGAGCATTTAAAAGTAATATTCCCTTATTTAGTCAAATGTTCGCCAAGCATGACATCACAAGGACTCCACCACGGTTATGTTTAACTGGAATAGAATGCTGTCCAAAGCCAGCAGTAACAGTGGGGTGCAGGGCACATAATGCGAGGTGCCATCCAGGAATTGTGGATTGCTGCATTGATTGGTCTCCCAACCCCAGTCAGCACAAGTTGTGATTTCTGCCATCTCAACAGATGAAGGTTTTAACCAAGAAACCAAGGGAGAGAAGAGTTAAAGATGGAGCATGCATGTGACCTGTAAAATGGTTTCACACAGGGAGAGAGCAGGAGACCAGTTCCTGACTGCAAAATGAGCTCCAGCATCAGGATGATGTTTCAGGAAGATAAATTTACCAAAGAATATGAACAGTAAGAACTCGCAATTTCTGTGAAGATAATTTTCATCCATTTTAGAAGATCAAAACAAGCTTTAGCATGGAAGGAAGATGTGTAGTGTGCACCTTATCTTTTCTTCTAATTAACTTTGTGTGGGTCTTTCTGCTTCTAGGACAGGTGAGACTGAATGCATTTACAGTGATAAATGACCTTGGTTTGTTCTTCCATTGCAGGGGTCACTACATCCAAGTCAGGACAAAGCCAAATACTGTGTTTTAGTGGGATATATTAGGTAGCCATTGGGAACCAGGGTAAGATAAGTGCCTGTGCCTGATGGGGATTTCTCACTTAAGTGTGAGTAGGTTTTCTTAGAACTGTAGAGAAAGTGTATGTGAAATGCAGCTGTGGTGAGAACTGTGCTGCTTTCTTGGAGTCCATTACTGTAATGGAGCTGAAGACGAGGAGGGAAATGTTTTTATCTAATGGGAGTGGAAACTGAAAGCAGCCTTTCAGATACACATAAATACTGCAGGATGCCTCTTATTTCACAGGAACTCGTGAGAGTTGCTTACTTTAGTGGTGAGACTTTGGGGAAGCGTGATGATGTATGACATCTGGTAAAACTGTCTTTCAGTCTTTGTGTTGCTGAATATCTGCTTTCAGATTGACCTCAGGATCCTTACTTAAGTGTATCAATGTTGGAAGAATGTTATTCGGGGTGTTGTGTTTCTTATGGGTGGCATCTAGAATTGACTTTGCATTAAACTTGCTTGTCAGAGATGTTTTAATTTAATCCTATTCATAGCTTTGTCTCAGGCATGATTTTTGAGCTTCTTATCTAAACGTGTTTTATCAATCAAATATGTTTTTTTCATTATGACTTAGGCTTATCTTTGCTTTATGTAATGTGATTTGCAAAACAAAGTTGGAGTATATCTGGCTTTAGGTCACTGGTTACAGCTTTTGTGGTGGAATGTGTTTGGCAAATAAAAATATGTAAGAGCTTTTAAAAATCCTGATGAAAATTGAATGTATCCACTTTAGGGATATTACACTTCTTATAAATTTCTATCCAATTATGTGGGTGAGAAAATCATCTAAAGTATTTTTTAAAAGATAATTGCTCTACTTGCTTCTTTCTACAGGAATTTTTTCCATTGTGTTAGTACCGATGCAATATCTCTGGTTTGGTTTAAAATATGCAGTGAAGCACAAATTATTTCCATATAGTGTATTTTAGGGATTGATAGTTAATCGTAGGTTTGTAGTTTGGCAGTCTTGTTTTTTATCTTGCCTCCCTCACCTCTCCCTCAATACAGTCAATAGCTGACATTTAAAACATATATGAAGGTTGAAATTTTGATTGCTGTCCTGTATATAACCATGTCTACCATCTTCCTTCCTGGAAACAAATGCTGAAGTGTTTCTTAGTTGAAACAGTAGATGTCTACACAGTTTGTCATGTAATTTATTCATCACCTGTGTCTAATGGCAGGGTTTTTCTTAAAAGAAAGAGAATGTCTCTATGGCCAGGGCAATTTGAGAAGTTGTCAAGGATGCTAAAAGTATTTCAACTGCAGCCAAGGATGCTAAAAGTATTTCAACTGCAGCATTCCATCCATTTTGCTGTGAAATTTGTAGTTTCACACACTTGTTTTTTTTTGTTTTTTTTTCCTGGATTATTCCTGAGAAACAGGATTAATAATCCAGGATGAAACTGGGAGATGTTTCTGAAGTCTTACTATGTCTTGCACTGACCAAGGCAATTTTCCTTAAAATGGGGTTGATTGGCATAATCCCTGGGATTTTCAGTGAAGCCCACCATCCTCATTCCTTGCATTTCTTCTGTCCACAAGGTCCATTGTGGTTCATGTCCTGCTTTCAGTTGGCGCTCCATGCCTGTAATTAAGGAGGAGGTGGATCCAGCCAAGGGTATATGATACTGTTGTGTCCAACATGTGAAGTGTAGCCAAGAGCAGAATATCTGAGAATCTTTGAAAGCTGTGATCACTGGAAAGACATACTACTATATTTTTCCAGAGCAATGCATTATTTACTAGATTCCTGAGGCTTTTTCCCCCTGTTTTCTTGAGCTTCGTTTTCTTTGTTATTCCCCTTAGTTACTTGGCTTTTTCTTTTATTTTCTTTTTTTTTTCCCCTTCTCTTACCTATCAATTCTGTGTTATGACACAGTCATAACATATAATAATATAGTAGAGGCTGAGAAATTAGATGCTGTCCACTGTGCCTTGATCCACAGGAGCAGTTCAGAATTGTGAGAGGAGGATCCTATGTGCTCCAAGTGATTCTAATCTCAACTGGCATACTCTAAAGTATTAGGGAAATCTAGGCTGTGGCTGAAGAGCTGTGCAAGGGTGTACTTAGGCCATTTACAGGATGGCAAAAGTAATATAATCAACAGTGCTTCCAAGTGTAGTGAAATAGCAATAAACAGGAAACATTTCAGAAAAATCTACAGCGATGCAGTACTGCAACCCAGCAGAGACTGGGTCATGGGAAGAGCATACTGTGTGAGACAGTCTGAAAGCTCAGGTAGGGGCTTTCTGTAAGGAGTATGTGGCACCAGCTATACAGCACCATTATACATGATGCTCATCATACTATGTATATGATCTCAAAATACTAAGACAGGTAATCATTCCCCAGTTAGAATCATGTAAATTCAGACTTTAGGCAAAGATAGTCGATCAGATTACAACTTTGGATCTATTTTTTGCCTTCAGACAGATCCACTAATGTTAGTCTTTCATGCTGGCAACTGCTGGTGTCTCAGCCCGTCCACCCTGATTTGATTTTTGTTTGTTTGTTTGAAGTCTTGATTAGAAGTGATGTGCTGCAGAGTATCTGGAGCACCTCTGTATATTCTGAAGGTGCCATTGCATCTGACACAGGAATCCTGCAGGCTGAAAGCACTTTTTTAGTCTTTCTTTACGGGGTGCTCTATATGTTTTAGCTGTAAAGACTGTAACTTCTTTTTTACTAACCAAATGAATGCTTGATACATATTCATGTGCAGATGTCAGGGGGTAATCTCTGAACCCTGCCAATCCTTAGCAGTTGGTTTAGTGTCAATGTGCAAAATTCTCTAGCTTTAATAAGGCATATTTGATCAACAATCACAAATGTTACTGAATGTTGACATCACTTTTATTCATGAGTTTTGATAACAGCAAATGTATTCTAAGATAGACATGTTGTCTTTGGATGATGTCTGTACTGAGGGCGTTTTCTCACATGAAGTGATGTTGCTATCAACTGCTCCAAATGTGACTGTGTATCACTATTGACTATCAACATTATGATAAGATATATCAGTTAGCTGGGATTGAGTGATGGGTGATTAGGAGCTCTTACTATGTTTTTATGTACTATTTGGGAAACTTCAAGTTGTTTGAGTTATTTTCCAATTAAACCCAGGACTGAGGAGTTAAACTATATAATATTTTGATATTCAATCCATTTACTTACTATTTCTGTTTGGATATGGATGAAATGTATTTAATTATTGGGACATAATATGGCTGTTTAAAAAATTACTTAGGCTACAATATTTGTGTTGTAAATTTTATTTTCCAGGCATAACAGTTCTGTGTTCTTTCTATACCCATTTGTGGAATAATCATAAATCATGTTTCAAAGGCTGTGATGCTCAGGTTATTCTATTTTATGCAGCTGTGGGCTGCATGGATGTAGGCAAGCTGTCATTTGCAACCTGGCCTTTTTTTAATGGTTTCTTATAAATCACAAGCATAATCAAACTTTTATCACCAGATAAAAACAGTTCTTTCCTTTAAAAATGGCCCCAAATGAGTAACCTGTCAGAACATTTAAATCAAAATTGCCATCCAAACAGGAGGCAAAAAGCAGAGTATGTGCTTCCTTAAATCAGCTTGAGTCAAGCAGGCAGCAGGCTTACAGAAGAGAAAGGTTTGAATTCCAGTTTTGGTTGTGTTTTCATGGAACCACTAGAATTAGAAGATCTGCATTGAAAGATCAGCACATCCACTTTCTTAAATATAAGGATGTGGTTATTCCTCTGGGGGTGAAGAACAGGTGTCATTCAGTTCCCTGGATTCTCACAAGCTATAAATTATGAAACAGTTGTATGCCTGGGAACAATATTTAGTGCTTACTGCAAAGGTCAGGCTTAACCTGTATGACTCCTTCGTATCTCAAAATGCGTTTATAGGCCTGAGGAAGGCTGTGAGGTCCAGCATGGGATTGCCTCCAATGTACAGATGTTTTGAAGTCCAGCCAAAAAGAGAAGTTAGGACACATGATGAGGTTTATGTGTTGGCTACTTCAAAATAATCTTAATTTATGTATTGCGATTTGGACTTCAGTAAAGCCTGAAAACCACAGCATTTTCAGGAGTGAATAATTACTGTGATAACGGAGTTGCTGACTCTGACTACAGCTTTGCATTTCAGTTTGCATGTCAGTTTAGCAAGCTGGAAATTTCTCTTACGTTCCTCACTTAACTCTCAGCTTTGTTTACTTCACACACTAAATACAAGATTGTCCTTTTGGAAATCTAAATGGGATGTTTCCCGATGATTTGAGGGGTGGGGGAAATCACTCTAGTACAGTCATCTACTTGAGATTCCCCACTTAGACACAAACAGTGCCGGAAATGTCTATTCTTCACCTTCCCTGTCTCCTTTAGCTCCATTTTCAGCTTTATATTTGTCTTTAGACAATGTTTATAATAACTGTCTACTACTTTTTACTGTGGTAACAAACAATGTCTGGAGTGCACACTGAAATCTGGCTTAGTATAACTGAAGTGTTGTTTGGGGCTTTTTTGTTATTTTCATCTCTTGTTTGTTAGTGGTGTTTCATGATGCTTCCCATTAAATATTTAACAACTCTTCTTAAATGTTTGTCTCATTATTGTACCGTTATATGTAGCTTTGCTATCATTACACTAAATTTCCTAGTCAGAGAGATGTATTTGCAGTGTGTCCTTGAGCGCTCACTGATGTTTCTTGCTGTAGGGACTGTTTGCTGCTCCGTGAGTGTGGCACATCCTCCACTGATTTCCTCAGCCTGTGTTAATTCTGCAGCCAAAGTGCATGGGGAATGTTTCTGGGGAATGCAAGCAGCACTGGGAACTTGTCAGGCTATAGCAGCTCTATGAGGAAACCATCTTACCAAAGGGCAAATCCTGCACTGCACAGGGTTACAATATAAACATTTATTTTATTTTATTTTTTTTTACAATGAAGAGGGACCCTGTGGGAATAAATTCAGTGCAGTGCAGAACAGCTTTAGACTGCAAAGCTGCTCTCAAAGACACATATTTTGACAAAGTGATCTTGCATGAGTCATTTTGAGCAAGAAGCAATACTATAATTACATTATATATTGTACAGAGAAGTTTGTGCTTCTCGATTGCAAAAGAACAGCATATGAGCCTTGCACTGTTCTCCCGTCTCATCCTCCCTCAAGCTTAAAGGGGCAGGGAGTAGAGCAGCTGGAGGAAAGTCACTCCTTTTGTGCCTCTCATGGAAACAGTATCACTAAGAACTGAAGTATACATATATATAATGCAGAGAAATTGTGTGTTGGTGCACTGTGCATGTATACACACACATGAAGGTGTATGAGTTTGGATGTATACACACTCCTATCCATTCCTCAAAGACATAAGGAAAAATAATTCACCACCTTATGCATTACTTTTTATAGTGATATAGTGTGCAGATTTATCAATGTTCTTTGATCTCCTGAGACTGTCGTGATCTGCTTGAAATTATTTCATCTCATAAGTGTTTTGGAGCTAGGATGTGCGTGGGTATAGATCAGAAAAGCTTTTTTGAAATCTCCATGTGAATTAAAATATTCTGACAGTCATATTTTGAGTTTAATTTTTTCATCAACACCGTTGATATTTAAAGAGTTCTCATCCTCTTTTCTAGCAGAATATAAATGTTAGCTGGTCAGTGAATTCTTCTGGTTTCTGTGGAATCTTTTGTAATACACATTGAAGTGCACTGCCACAAGGTTTTGTCTTTATGTTTGCAAACAACTATGTCATATGTATGTGTATGTGCAGATCAGGTCATGTGAGAACAAGCAATTTGTATGTGTGCAAAGACTGGCTATTGAGGGAAAACTTGTGTGATTATTTATGAGGCAAGGAGCTGTGTATTAGTTGTCATGGTAGAACTGGGTGGAGTTTTTGAGAACTGCTTTGATTCAGTTATGGAGAAGTTTAAAATTAATAAATGAGAAGTAGTAATAGAAGGTTTGTATTTGTACATGGTACTTACATATTATACAGCAGAACACATTTTAATTTCTGTGAGTTTCCCCTATTTAGTTTGCCCTCTGAAATAAATGCCAACTACCAGTAGCTGAAAACTCCTGTGAGTCTCTTTTCAGTGTTTCCAGGAGTATTTTGCTCATGCATTAAGCTTGATGTGTTCATACCATCTCCCCTCTGCAGGTATCCAGGCACAGGTGACATGTAATGGCCAGGTAAGAAGTAAGGATAGAACTGTATCTTAACTCTCAAGTCACTGGCCTGTCTGAATTCTGTGTTTCATAGCTCTTTGGTGTTTTTATGAAAGTTTCTGTTGTCCAGGACTCCTGCAGCATGTAATTGGTCATGTTTTCTGTATTGTTGTTTTTTTTAGGGAGAATAATAATAGAACAAACAGAAAACAAATTAATGGCATTACCAAGAGAAACAAAGTAAGAAATACATTGTCCGAAAATGCAATGAGTTCACTGAGTGTTTGGTTCCTTCTGGCAGTTAGATTGACCCTCCTCACAGCAGTGGAGGCTGCTCAATGAGTCATACAGAGTTGGCTTGTCTCTGCTGAGCAGAGTAATTCAGATTAGCCAGTGACTTTTGTTAGCTGAGTAGAATTCCCCTGTACTCCCTCCCAGTGTCTGTAGAGGAGTACAAAGGAATGGTGTCTGCAGAGTCCTGCAGCTGCTGACCTGTCAGTGGTGATGCACTGCTGGAATACCTGGTGAGACAAATCAAAATGCACAGCCTGAAAATGCTGTGCTCTGAGTCAGCTTTGAGCATCCCATATTAATGTATTAGAACAATTCATGTGTACTCTTAGCTGTAGGAATAAAATAGAGTTGTTGCATTCTGTGATAGGGCTGACTAATTTCTCTAGTCTTAGGGATTTTCAAAACATCCCTGGGAGAAATTTCTCTCATGCAGATGAATTAAGCAATATTCTACTTTGATATTTCTTCCCTAGTTAAGAATAACTGCATCTTTACTCTCATCTTTGCAAATGCATTAATACTTAAAATGTGAGAAAGTACTATGTCTAATTTGTGAATTTTCTTTTCTTTCCCCCTTAGTCTTTTCCTTGTGTAGAGGGCGGTGTGATTTTGAAGTGTAAAAAGTCGTATCTCTCTTTCCCTGAGAAACACTCTAACATCCTTCTTCTTGAATTAACCTTTAGAGAATAATTTGACTTAGTGGATTTTGATTTTTTTTTACTTATTGCTCTACTCACTTTTATTTCCCAGAAAGCTCTTATCACCAGATCACATGCTCTTTTTAAAGACCGTATGGGCAGCAGGTTGTTTAGACAATCCTCAGACTTGTTATTAGGTTTCTTTTCAAATTGGATACGGTTGTTGATAGCAAATTCATGTTCTGGCTGCTTTCTTCCATAATCTACTGTAGCTTATTGTTTTACGGCACTACTCTAACATTTATATTGCAGGATGGCTTAAATTCTTTTGAGTACCTCTGCTTTGCTTTCTCTCTTCTATCACCCACCTGAGAATTTACTTTAGGCCTTTACATGTTAGCATTATGAATTACTCAGGATTATTTCCCATTAAAACATAAATCAAATTTTATTTTAAATCTATATTGCCAGTGTTACTTTATGGGTAAGTTAAGCCAATTGTAATATAAAATACATAGATACCACATTGCTGAGGCATACAAGACTTTTTGTCCCCTCTATGGGAAAGCAGGATCTCTCTTACATCTGTTGAATCAGAGTATCTATAACAATTATTTTAATGACCATACAAAAGAAAAAGAATGTTAAATACTTTGCAAAAGAAAGAAGAGAGTATTAATCACATTCAAATCCTGTAAGATCATGATAGAGGATGTATCTGTGAACTGAATAAAATAGACAGGGATGGGTGTAAACAAAGTTGAAAAAGGGAATTTAGGAAGGACTGCTTGCTTAGCTGAGGTTGTTGGGGATTGTGGAGGCTTTCCTTTCCTGTGGATTTAAGGTTTGGAATTTTTTTTCTAGATATTATAATCAAGGTATGTGTATTTGCACCAGATGTGCTGTATGTATCCACTAGGACAAGTGTGGTTATTTATTCAGAGTTTTCAAAGAACTAAGTTCAAATGTTTTGGAATATCTTGCTCTGAGACAATGTCAACCTTGCAGAGATTTTATAGCCTTCACTAAATGCTATTTGGTGTCTTCTAAAATTGCCATAGCTTCCATTAAGCTATAATTATGAAGAGGCATCTTTCCTCTCCTGAAGGAAGAGTGAAAACAATGTTTAGGAAGAACTTCTACTACTGGGGCTTCCACAATTTGGAATGTGTTCTGATAGCTGAGTTTCTAAGGCGTGATTCCCCTCCCATGTGTTATGTGATGTGGCTGACCTGTACAGGATTGCTTTTGATATTTGTAAGTGAGAAAATAGTGTTTTAACAACTATTTAAAGCTGAAGATCTGCTGCTGTACTCTGATACATTGCTGTCTTCTGTATGAGAATAGAGCACAGCAAAGAGACTTCCATGTCTTTTTCTGCTAATTTCAGTTTAAAAACCTCTCTGTGTGATTTCTGCAGTATCTGTGACTTGAATGTAACCAGTAAACTGCCTAAAGTTTCTGCTGCATCCAAGTGCTTTTGCTGACAGCTGCTCTATAAATGTAATTCTTGAAATTTTGTTCACAATGACTGTGAGCAGCACAATGTGAAGGAGTTTCTAAATAACAATTTGCTGGCAGGCAGCCATATCTTCGGGCACTATGGGGTGAAGAGCAAATAAGCAGAAAAGAGTAAAGCCATTTGAGTCAGTGATTCCCAATTCCACTGCTCCTTCTGATCTAACCTTGAACGATGCAATAATGAATGCTGCCTTCCAAAGTGTCCTGTGACCTTTTCTCTTCTTCTGCTTTAATGTGAAAAGTGCAGTTAGAATGCTGCTACTGTATAGTTACAAGGAAAAGTAGGGAAAGGCAAGGAAAAGTGTTAGCACATTTTTTGCTTTGTTTATTAAACAGGGTTTGAGTCTCATGAGTGAGGTGTCAATCTAGGTGTGAGTGACACTTAAATTTCTGATTCAGGCTTGTTTTCTGGGTTAGATCCTGTGTCAGTAGACAAGAAAATTAGAGTGATTGCTGTCTTTAAAACCCAAGTTTGCAGAGAGGAAGTCTGAGGATTTAGAGCTTCTGCTGTCTTCGAGGAAATAGAAGGTGCTTTGCTGTACAGCCTGAAGTAGAGCCACAAAGTCATTAAATGTAGAATAGGTTAATGGTTTTATCTTCTGCCTGGAACATCAAACTCTTAAAAAGTACAGATTTAGGTTAGAAACAAAAATACATTAGTGCAAAATCTGAAACTGCCATTTTCTGCCTTTTGCACTTTTTTTTTTTTTTTTAAATAAAATTTAGGCAGTAGAGCATCAGTGTGAGGGTACAGCATTGCTGAGTTCAGTACTGTCATGATGATGAAATGGTACAGGATACATTTCACATCAGATCGAGGGGGAAAGTATGTTGTAACTCCAGAACACATTCTCTTAGACAAATGACCTTCAACATTATCTTGCTATCCCTATAAAGGCATGATAGAAGCAAGTGAAATAGGTGAGCGTGATGCATTGTTTAATTACTAAAGCTGACTTGTGTTTTGTTTGGCACAATAACAAGGTGGTGAAATTGCAATGTTGTGGTGCAGTATGCAGCCTGTTAGAGAATGCTGCTGATGTATTAGCACTTGGCTTTTATTCTCCTAATAAACTATCATTAGTCACACTTTTGGGGTCTTTGCCACTGGGTTGGTCAGGCGGGACTTGCCCTTGGTGAAGCTGTGATGTCTGTCTTAAACCACATCCCTGCTTTCCACGTGCCTTAGCACAGCTTCTAGGAGGATCTGTTCCATGCTCCTCCCAGGCACAGTGGTGAGGCTGACAGTTCCGGGGGTCCTCCTTTCTAGCCTTATTAAAAATGGATGCAATGTTTCCCCTTTACCAATCACTAGGGACATCACCTTACTGCCATGACTTTTTCAACTGTCATGGAGTGTGGCTTGGCAACTACATCAGCCAGTTCCCTCAGAGCTCTGCGATGTGTCTTGTAAAGTACCAGTCAGGTTCTTTGGGTGATCACAAACCTGATCTTCTCTCACAGTTGGAGGGACTTTGCTCTCACAGTCCCTGTCTTGTGGTCCATCCACTTGAGAGGTGTGGGAAGAGAGATTGCCAGTGAAGACTGAGGCAAAAGAAGTTGAGTACTGCAGCCCTCTCCTTGTTTATTGCTACCAGTTTGCCAGCCTTGCTCATCAGGGAGTGTACTCTTTCTTTGGCCTTCATTTTCTGGCTGCCACACCTGTAGCAACACTTCTTGTTATTCTTTATAACCCTTGCCAAGTCAAGCTCCGTCCATGCCTTGGCCTTCCTGCTGAGTATTAAAGGATTTAGTTAATGAACTGCTGAAGAACTGGTAATTGTTTTGAAGTACATACATATCTGAGACTATCAGCAACTTGGTAGGTGAAATTATTTGGGATATTAGGGGTCAAAGACAGTAAAATTTATTTGGTAGGTCTGACTTTAGTCCCTAGTAGGGTAAATAGAATCAGTAAGTGCCTGGTACAAGATTCTGAAGCCTTTTTGCCTCTTGTACTATTCTGCTTCTTGACTAGGAAAAAAAAATCAACAAAAAAGGCCTTTGACTCAAATTTTAGGTAAGAATCCGGGTCAAGATTTGAGTAATACTTGATTTGGTGGCTGGCTTTCAGTAGAGACATTCAGAGGTTAAAATTCACTATGACCTTCACTTTCTTACTGAATTGAAACCACAGTCAAAACTTCAGAATTTCCCTTTCATAAATATCAAGTCCACATATGATGGTACAGAGTCTTAGAGAGGACAAAAATAAAAAAGCTGATAGTTCAAACTATCACTCAAAATCAAGTTTGTCAGTGTTTTATTACGGTTTCTTCTTGTGTTTCCATGAAGACAAACCCATGATCTACTGGTAAGAATTACATGTTTGAGAGGGAATTAAATAGTTGCAAATTGTATCAGCTGTTCTTTCCTTGTAGTGGAATAAGTAGCCGGCTGTAATTATTTTGGTGGGCTTCGTGCTGTAGCTGAAAAGCCTTTGACATTTGTGCTTCTTCAATTGTAATTGAAAAATTATTTTTAAATCCTTGAATGCAAGAACTTTCTTGATAACAACTGCAAAAAAAAAAAAAGTAATGATAAATCAATCTAGAGGGAATTGTCAAATAAGGTGCTAGAGGCCTTGGTGTCACCTGTTTTTACTTGTCAGCTTGAGTAATGACATAGGGGAAAAGGGAAAACATAATTAATTGGATTGATTTTGGTAAAACTCAAATGAGAAGTAATGAAAAAAAGCCTGTGACAATTAACAGAGAAAATGGTACAGGGTGGGAAAGGACTGCAAAATATGATAAATTTTTGGGGATTTTCTTAAAGTGAGGGGGGGAAAAAAAACCAGTCATGTCAGGGAAAGAGTTACGAAGCAGAGAAATGAAGGAGTAGAAATAGCATGGACTCATATTCCTCACAAGGATAGTTTTTACACTAAGACAGCAAAAGATAAATCAATGAAAGGAGTATATAGAGGATGTAGAGTCAGTATTCATTTCATGGATCAGGGAAGTAATATTCCCTTGCTGATTAGGTAAAATTCTAGGTCTTGATATCTCGATACCTGACAGTTAGGAGATCCAAGGAGAATAAGGAAATGGTATAACTAAACATCTCAGAGTGAACAATCAAAAATATCAAGATTTCAATTGGTATGGCTTATTTAAGCATTCGGTAAAGAGTGTAAGAGTATTTAAAAGCCTTTAATTCTGCAGGAGAGAGGATTGAACTTCCTTTTGTTGAAACAAGATGTGGTACTGTTTCTACAGACACATTTCCCAGAATCCATGGGAATGTAGTTTGGTTTTATATATATATATACTTAATAATTTTAATACTACTAGTCATTTTTTTCCTTTAAGGACCAGAAATTTTGTCTAATTCTGATTGCCTTATGCAATCCATACTTAGTGGAATTAAATTAATATATGGTCAAGCTATTATTCTGTGTTAAATGTTTATTTTGTTGGTGTAAGGCATTTATGGATGAGGAAATTATGGTAAAATATATGAATCAGAATTCCTGTTTGAAAATAGATCTGTTACTCATTTTAGTTTGATTTGCCCCTTTCCAGCAGAATTGTATTAAATATATTTCCATTAAGCTGCTGGCATTAAATTGCTTAAAATAAGAAAACATTTTCTATGCTTTGATAATACACTAGTTCACATCTAATATCTGTCACTGCTTCTTTTTATCCTATATATGAGAAACTGTGAATGAACAGTAACAGGTTCAAAAATGTTGACAAATGAGTGATCTATTCCACATGAGGATTAGTGTCTGCTCTGTACCTTGGCAAGAAATTGGAATGCAGAAGGGTAAGCTGCTGTAATTGTTGCTGGGAAGTGTTTTACAGAAAAGGATTAAGCAAATATTTTAATTTTTGTATGGTTGAGTACAGGAAGGTTTTTAAGACTGGAATGAATGTCTCAAGTTACATTTTTTGGTTTCTTTGAATTTAAAGTGCCTGTAAGAAAGCCAAAAGGCTACATTTATAGACACATGGAGTTAGAGAGGGGCTCGTGTCTCTTCCCCCTATTAAGCAGAGCCCTTGATATGAGGTCCACTGCTGAGTGCATGGCAGAACTAAGTTGTTGACCCAAGGCTCTTGAAGTCTAAGGAACTCTATTGCTGAATGAGAGAATAATGCTTGTTGGCATGACTATTACAAACTGGTTTTTCATTTTAAAATTTATGTCCCCTTCCTTCTCCACAACTGATAGCTCAGTACTTAATCTGCAAACACTACTACAGCCCCCTGAAGCTGTAGCCTCCTTGCTTCACTTCCCTGCAGTCTAGAGAGAAAGGCTCGTCTAGATGAAGGGAAGGCAACAGCTGTGATTTTTCCATTGATTTATTGGAAAAAAGAAAAAAGGCAAAATTTGGGGTCTTACAGTGCTATGGTGTGTAAGAGTTTATTTATGGAAATGGTTGTGATATACTTGTCAAAAGCATTAAATGCTTTAAATGATTTCTAAGTGTGGGGAGGGAACTAGGAGCCTAGTGAAGGGACGGTAAGCTAAAACAAGGTATCAAATGTTTATTGATTTAAGTGAGGATAAGCAAATAGTTTAGCAGTCTAGTAGTTAACAAAAACTTTGTCTTGGATGGTTTATTTCAGTTGTTGCAATGTGCTTTAGAGCAAAAGCATATGGCTTCATTTGATTATAAGTCTCCAAATCCATTGAAGCACCTCTGAGAAAACATGGGGCTGAAATCGGATACTGCTGAGTCAGTCCATCAAAGCTGCTGCTTTCCCAAAAGCTATCTTTAACTTCATCTTGGAATAGACGACTGTTCCAATCATATTATAGCCTTCTCCAAACACTCACCTGGTTTCACTGCTTCTCCAACCAGATCACTAGTGTGCAGTTGCATTCTGACCTCTTTGCTGTATCGTGATGTTTCCAGCATAGGTGGTACACAAATACTGTATTTCAAGTAAAAGTTCCTTGGAATTTAGATTACTTCAGTTACTGCTGGTTTTCAGAAAGTCAACGTGTCTGTTGTGTCTGTTATATCTTGATTCCTCATTCTTTTTAGTGGCAGAAACTCAATCTATCCCATGTATTCTCCTTTTAGCCCTCCACTCAAGACTACCTCATGGGTCTCTCACACATTGGGGCAAAGCCAGACCCATTGGCAAAATCAGTTGCTGATAGGACTCATTACCAGCCCAAAACAGAATAATTTTGTAAATGTAGACTTACTTGAAAGAGATTTGTATTAAGATGCTTAGATAAAAATTCCTTTGCTGATTTGCAGAAGGCTTATATAGTCTGTGGAGTTCTGAATTTTGAAGACAAATCTGGTTTAATGTACAAAGGGTTTATTTTAAGAACATTGAATCCTTGGACTTTAAAATGTGTATTTAGTTTTAATATTCACCACTCAGGGAGTAAATTAAGAAGTTAGATCAGAAATTACATGGAAGATGCATAGAGTCACATGCAGAAATCTTCAGGGGCCAGAATTAACCACTGACATTTTCAGAATCAGATGTTGCCCAGTGATGGGTTATAAAAACCCCAAAGTAGTGAACATGTTCTGGTTTCACTATAATAGTGTTAAAAGCCGTGTTTCAACATCCCTATTTTACTTTGCAGAGAGTTAGAATTATTTTTACTGTAGGAGTCATGCACTGCAGTAGTAAATAGGAGGAGGTTCAGGCATGCATGACCTGGTTCAGCCGGATAGCATTATTGATTTGTTTTTTCAGTGCTTCTGCTTTAGTTAATTGTAACTTTGTTTTCTGATTCTTGATTAGCTCAGTGGGAAGTTGTCATTACAGCATTCAGCTCCCTAAGGACATGATCTATATGGCAGACTTTTCCAGCAGAGGGGCATGATTCAGCTAGTTTACACATAATTTAAACAGCAGTTGGCCTAATACCCTGAAGTGGAATTTGAGATACTTGAAGTACTAAAGTGTAATACTATAAATTAGTGTTTGTGTTAAGTACTCTTTAGAGACCTGCAGGAGGGGCCAGTGGGACTCATAATGCCCCTCCTTGTGTTCTTTTTTCAATAGGCCTGTGAAGTTAAAATCTCAAGGAAGATTAAGAAAGCAGTTGCACTTAAAGCAAAATTGTCATTTAACATTTCATTGGGAAAGCTTTGTTTCATCAGAGTTGCTACAATATTTGTTTGCCCAGACTCTACATTCAGATTTCTGTTTTAATGGCATATTCCAATAAATGAGCATAGTAAAAATGTCTTCATGTGGTTAGAGCAAGTTAATGAACTCTGACTTTTGCGCATAGATTTCTTATAAGTGTAGTGCTGAGCTACCCTCAGTTACTTACAACAATTTTTAAAAGATATAGAGAATTTGTCTCTGCATTTCCATCTAAATGGCTTTGTCAAGCAGAGCTGATGTCTCAGAATGCCTCTAGAGGCAGTAAATTGAGCATTAATGAGTTGAATTCGTGGGGTTTTTCTGACTATTTTGGCGAAACCTGTCTGTGGACTGAAGTGTGACTGTCACCCACCTGGGAAAGGAGCCTTGTTTACTGAAAGATTTCCTATGTTCATGGATTTCCATTCGGTACTACAGCGCAAGCCAGGGTGGAACTTGGCAAAGATGGTCCTGCTCTTCTTCCCCCTTCCAGTGTTTGTTGTGAGCTCTTTTTGTTACATATGGTCAGAGAAAACTTCAACACTTTTTTTTTTTATTTTTCCCTGCGCAGTTCCCTGACAGAGGAACTGCTTGTGCCTGAGCAGAAGGGCAGTATGAGTGGGAGTAAGTGTTCGGACTGAAGGCAGGGAGGAGGACAACTGTCCATGAATCTGTTAAATCAAATGTGAAAATATTTACCTGACTATTGATAGAGTAACATCAGAGCTGCCTGTGTTTGAATGGCTGTGTTTCTCTGAAGTGGTTTCCAGCCAGTGAGATGGTGAGTAATTTAAGTGCATTGGCAAATTTTTTGAAGAATCAGATGCTACTGCCTGGATTGTTTTATTTTGTTTAATTTTTTTTTGAAGTAGCTGTACTTTAATGTGATTGAGTCAAAACTGTACAAAACATTCTCTCATAGGGTGATGAAAATGATGGGTCCTGGTTTCAATATGGTTTTCACCCAGAGGGTGCTTGGGCACTGGAACAGTCTTCCCAGGGAAGTGCTCACAGCTCCAAGCCTGACAGAGCTCAAGAAGTGTTTGGACAATGCTTTCAGGCCCATGGTGTTACTCTTGGGGCTGTCCTGTGCAGGACTAAGGGTTAGACTTCAGTGATGCCTGTGAGTCCCTTCCAAGTTTTAATAAGGAATATAAGGTATAAGTAGTAAGTATGCACATTTAAAAGATATTTTTCCCCTAAAACAATTAAAACCAATTTTGTATTTGTGTAGTGTATGTGAATGGTGTTCTGAGTGTGAGTAAAATGCATGAGGATGGTGTTCAAGTGGGTGGAGTTATTTACACAGTCTTGATTTTGAAAATTCTTCCTGTAGATCTCTAAGCCTACAAGAAAAGCAGTGAGATTGAGTCTTAATTTTGAAGTGTTTACATGATTGGGATTTTTTGTTTTGTGGTTTGGGTTGTGTGTGTTGATTTTCTTGATCCTGTGTGTCCTATAACCTAACAAGTTCCAAGATACCCATAAAAATCTGTGGGCTCCATACTGTTGACCACGATCTGCCTGTTTTTAGCTCCATTGCTCTCCTTCGCTGTTTCTGCCGAGCTGCCACCGTACCTCCTGTCCCTCTGCTGCTGGATCTCTGCCTCCCCTTCGAACTGCTAGACTGGTTTTATCACTGCTTTGTCTTGGATCCTTTTATTGCCAGTGGAGTTGGCAAGGAGCCAGCCCAGGCTGCAGCCAAATGATTCAAAATGTGAAATTTCTTCCAGGTCTGTTTCAGTGTATTACCTTGAGCTTCTTGCAGTCACCTTAACAACAGGCATCCTGCCATTTGGGAGAGTCACTCCTTTTCAGAGGACCATTAAACTTTTAAAAGTTTGCGGGTGGTGAAGATTCTGCCATATTTCTAATTAAGCTCTTCTTTATAGGCAATTATCCTTTTTTAAACGGGCTTCTAGATAACATTATTGTTATTTTTAGTTCAGCATTAGGGTCTAGCGCCTCTGAAAGTCAGGCAGTTATATAATTTTAAAACTTTTTATCTCAAATTTTTGGCTGTATTATGAAAATAAATGGGTACATTGCAGTGCTTTTTGGCATAATGTGTAAGGTCAAATTCTAATTGCCCTTTAGTGTAAGGTATGTTTGAGATGTAATTCTAGCTGCTCTTTCCTTCTTAATTTAAATAACCATAAGAAATGAGGACTCTCCTATAGAAGAAAGGGCTTCATCAGTATCAAGATTTGCCCTGTCATTCAGAAGTGTCAGCAGCCAGGGAATCTACGTGATGCAGTGGATGAAATTCTCGGATGCCCTGCTGATTCAGTGTGCCTGCTTTACAGCTTGCTGCAATCGAGCAGAATAGCCCAGCTGACAGACTCAAATGGTGTCCCAGCCATGACAGGTGGAGGTAGGTGTGTCTGAATTGGTTACCCAAAAGGCTGACAACAGCCTGAATACAAGTAGTCAGTGTCTTAAAAAAGCAAAGAAAAATCTTCACAGATGTTGTTCTTGCTTTTGTTATTCTTCTCCAAAAGGAAGTATTGTCCCCTTCCACCCCAAACCACAAATACTGCTGGAAATGTGTTTGGAAGAAATCCCCGTGTCTGTTGTTTACCTGTTCACTATCTAAGTGCTTACTTGGGCTAATTACATTCTGCCATTGAAAGTCCTCCTCAAAACTACTTGTTTGTTTACTTATTAGGAACACAGTGGCTACCACGTTCTGCATTTGCACAGACACACTTTCCCTTACGAGTAAACAGATGAATCAAAGTATCAGAGGTCAAGTCAAATGGGCTTGTGAGACACCTCTATAGTATTTATTCTTTGTAGTAGGGATGTAGACAGACAGAAGTTATGCAGTTGCCCTCTGTCTAACACTCATCCTGTTTTTAACTGCAAGTCTGTTCTTCCATATTTTTGAGTCATGATAATGTCAATCTGTGGTAAGCAGCTCAGTGGATTTGCACAGCAAATACTTATTTCCTTTTTATCTGACACCTGTTAAATGATATGTGAAATTGAAAAAGACTTTATTCTAAACTTCCAAATGCAAACGGTTGCCGCTTCTTATTTTCATTTATAAACTGTTTTATTTTTAAGATCTCTCCCCCGCAAAGTTAACATTCCTAACAAGTATGAAGGGATTTGTATTTTATATGTCCTCCTGGAGTGAAAAGGTGAACTGCAGCCTTTTCTTCACTGCTCTTGAGACAGGTAAATAATTACATTTCACATCTTGGTTTGGTATGAAAACATGTAATATCCTTGTTAAGACTGAAGGTACTGTATTGCAATTAATATTTTATTTATTATCTCATAGTTTATATATTTGATTTTATATTTATAAATAACTGCATGTGAGAACTTTCCAGAACTGGAAAGTTTACAGATTTGTTTATCATGTTAATCTAATTTTCGAGGCCATTTGATTCTTGTCTTTTACAGACAGAAGTGTCATAACTGAATTTAAAAAAGTTAATAGTTACATGCATATTAAAGCAGTAAAGTGCCTTTCCTCCTCATTTAGATTAATTCCTTTTTGTACTGAGTTGCTGCTTCCTTTTCATCCTCATCTTTAACTGTGTTGTCATGCAGGATTGGGAAGACTGGAGCTCCTCAAAGTGTATTCAAGGGCTTAGGTCTATCAGAAGTGATGGTTCCAGTTTTTTGTAACCTTATTTCCCAATTTTTGTTAACTTTTTTGGTAATTGGGGCACTTTCACTTGCTCCTGGAAAGGAAGTGCAAAGACCAGCTAGTCTTACACGTGTTTGAAAAACGGTGTGAGCAAAGATGTGGGGGTTTTGAGGGTAAGTCTCTACTCTGACAGCTCAAAAATGATGAATGATTTAGTCATGGATAAAAAATACCTAATTGGCTCTCTAAGCACGGGTGCTATATAAAACATTTATTTTTTCATATTTAAATCACTATTTATTTGAGATGGAGATGCAAAATCCTAACAAAGGAGAATTCCTAATGAATGGAATTTGAATATTGCTAGATTTAAACCAAAATTACTTTAACATGCACAAACACTTAAGTTTTGGTCAACTTAAAAAATCAAATCAAAGAATATCAGACATGGATAATTACATAGGTTTTTTTCAATGATGCAGAATAAGAGAAAATAAAGGCTTACTGTATTTCTGTTTATCTTTAATTTACCTTTAAGCCTAAAGGTTTACACTATGGTGTTTTTTTAAAAAAATTACTGAAGTCCTTCTATTAAGTTTGTAGCACCTAAAAGCGTGTTGAAAAACAAAACAAAAACAAAACCCCAAACCCAATCAACTTAAAAAAATAAAAAAAAATAAAATCAGAGACATGGCGATGAAGTTACTGTATTTAAAATGACTTCTTTTATTTCTGATCTGGGGTCCGTGTGTGTATGGTGGTAAGCAGGGATGCCGTTCTGCATTCTGCCTGCATCCCTTCCTCTTTGAGAACGTTTTATTTTCCTGGGTGAATTTAATCCTTTTTGCAGCCTTATTGCTCCGCAAGTAACTCTGGGGCACCTCCATTATCATGTGTTTACCCTGCCACAGAGGGTCATTAATATGTAAGGCTCCTAAAAAGCGGGAATGCTTGAGCGCCCCTGTGCCTGTGGCAGCGGCGGGGCTGAGGTGACAGCGCTGAGGATTGGGGGGGTGTTACAGGGGTCTGCGAGGAGCTCTCTGTTACCTTTCAATAAATGGCACGGCTCGGTGCTTTTGCAATTTTCTATCGCAAAGGCACTGTGTGATTTATGAATTGTCATTCACGTGATGCTTCAACAGATTTCTGAACAAGTGCTCATCTAAAACTGCCAGTCTGAAGGCTCTGGTTATTCCTCCTCTCCGCTGAGTTGTTCAGTGTTAAAATGTGCATCTCAATAGTCTTCTACAACTCTGATTGTTTTACTTTGTGGCGTTCACTCAAAACACAGAGTGTGTTTCCAGGCCTGTGGTTCTCAGAACCTGAATCTGCATTTTTATACATGCTCTTAAATGCGGTCTCTCTGGTGTGTTCTATCCTTCATGACTCAGTGGTGGGAGCAGTGTCTTCTCCCGAACATCAGTCTCTGTGCCCCTCCTCTCCCAGCTATGAAATGCAACCCTGACCTGTGAAGTTGGCAAGCCCTTATTGTGTGCTACAAGAAGGTGTCAAACAGTATGATAATGGCAGCTGTATGGATATTTAAGAACTGATATCTAAGCGAGGTGGTTTTCTAGTAACTCAATTGCTATTGAGCTTAGGGAAATGATTTACTGCAGTTTAGAGAATTTCTGTTAATCAGATAAGCCGAGTTAATTGCACAGATAACGGCTTTGTGACAACTACAAGATAAAACATGGTATTTTAACCTTGAGTGAAAGTGGTAATTTGTTACAACTTTAAAGGCAAGTCTATATTTCTTTTTTCCTTTGGTTTGGGGAGTGGATCTCATTGCTTCTAAAAATACCCCTGATTGATAACATGATAAAACTGACTTTGTACTTGGAAATATCACAAGATTGTATTGCTATAGAGCTTGGACTGCATTAAATCTAGCATTGAGTTTAGTTGTGGATGTCACAGAGCATTTGAGCTGTGTGCTGGGCCTTTACAGTGATATTTTTGCTCAAATTTTGATGCTACTTTGTAGGTATCCTTTCAACAGCAGAAATGCAGTTTATCAGCTCTTGCTGAAGAGGAAGATGCTGATGGCTGGCAGTCTGTTGAGTAAAGGTAACTCTCCAAATTAACTTTTCCAACAGAGGGCAAGTAGCAGTGTCTGCTGGCAATTTTCCATTTATCACCAAGGAAGTTCTATACAATTTGCTTACAAACTCTTGAGTCTGAAAAAAGTACCAATTTGAAACTGGCACAACACTGATCACTAAAACAGGTATCAAAGGGTGATTTTTCTTATAGGTTAAAAAACCCCAAAACTTTGAGATGAAAAATGCAGGTCTTTTGATGCAGTCAACTATCAATTTATAATTTTGATCAACATATTGTAATGGAGTATTCACAAAATAGGCAGATCAATAGATGTAAATGTCACAAGTGAGGTTGTTCATGACCCTGAGCAAAGCAAAGATTTGGTTTCATGTGAATGAATCTATTCAGTGCTGGAAAGCACAGGCACAGTGCAGGAATACAGATGTATTCCCAAAAAAATCATTTTGTTTATTGTGAGTTGTGAAATAGTTGAAGGTGGATGAGAATTCAAGGCTAAAATGTGTATCTCATGAAAGGGAACCTAAGGGGGGGCACACAAGCAAGTTTTACTGGGTTTTGTGTGTACATTTGCTCCCTTTTGCCTTAGCCAAAAAATGTGGAAAATTTTGAACAGTAAATGCCATCCTCCTGACAGGAGACTTCCTAACAGTGCAAACCTGTATTTTTACCACACATTCAGACTAGTCCTACAAGACCTCAAGACTGCTAATGTTATAAAAAATACAGTGGCAGATAAGATGTCCTCTTAGTGTCATGAAATAGCAATAAACCCACAATTTAGTCCAAAGTTTCATAATAGCAACAAATAGGTGAATAAAATGGTATAGTAAATGTATGATTGTTTGCTAAACCAGATAGTTGAGCAGATTTAAAGGTATGGTGGTGAATTGCTCCTCCTTTTATTGCACATATTTGGAGGAGAATCTCTTGGTTATAAATTTCTTAAATGAAAAATAAAGAGTATCATTTGTCAAAGACCTTGCTCAAGTGAACTATCCTATATTCATAGAGCAACAACAAGGAATATGAGCTGCCCTCAGTATCAAAAGGATTAATTTATGCTTGGATGGTCAGCTAGGACCATTTCAAAGACAGAATACCTACTTATGTGAAGGAAGGCAAAGCCTGTCATGAACAAAGAAAAGAAAAAGGAGCAGAGGTTTGACAGAGATATTGTGGTGATCTCTCCACAAATACGCTGTGATACCTAATGTCTCCATTACTCCCAGCTTCCAACACTGCTTCCTTTTCAGTTCCTTTCCAGTTTTTGAAGGCATGTAAGTAATTTCACATGTCATTTTCTCTCCTAGCTTAAAAAATGCTTTATGCTTCTATTTTGCAAGGTGACTGTTAATTTGTCATTTTGATTTTCATCTCTTTCCTCCCCAACCATAATAGAACTTGTTTTTCTTCATGTTTTTTCTTTATATATAGAAATTTGTGTTGAAGTTTACGTTGTTGGTATTGTTGAGATACCGGTTTATTTCTTTGAAAAGCACAATTTTTCTCAAGCAATCAGGATGCTGCTGTTCTTCAGCTGATTAATATTATTTTGTTTTTAAAAGCAGAGTCAAAGATGTCAGAATTCAGTAACAGTCCTTTTTGTCTGCCTGCCATCAGTGAGAGAGTTGAGAAAGCACATCTATCCATGTGCATATGTATTAAAAAAATTTCCAAAGGATGAGCTTTGCTTGAGTTTTCTTGCATAAATTTTCTGTTAAAACAGAATGGGTTTTAGAAAAGTGCAGAAAACTGTAGCTAAAGATGTGATGTGTTTCAGCAGGATATTTATAGCATTGGTCTATAATGACTGTTCCCTCTTACAGAAATTCTTATATGTTGCTGCTTTTCTCAATTATTACCTTTATGCTCATTTTTTTACCAAAAAAAAAAAAAATTATAACTGCAGTAGAAGCAAGACTGTTTAAGATGGTAATTTCACATAGCCTTGTTCTTTTTCAGTACTCCTAGCTATTTCTTTTGAAATGAACTTCTGTGAAATACATAAATAGCAGTAGAGATGCTCAGCTTGCTCTCTTGAATGGCTGAATCTTCGTTTGTATAGCAAAATTTTGGAAAAGCAGTCTTGAAGGAGTGTCCATGAAGTTGTGTTTGTATATGAATCCAAAACAGAGTAATTTAATTTTCATTGGTAACTGCCAGTATTATTGGCATGTGATTGTAACTTCAGCAATCTGAATGGTTACATGTGATTCATAAAATCATCAATGTATGTTATTGAGGGAGGGAGCAGGAGAGAGTAGCCATAGTTTGGAGAAATGGTGGGATATAGGGGGCAGTTTTATGTTGCTGGTCCTGATTTTGTTTCACCAGTTGATTCCTAGGTTTGTTTTTTTGAGGGAAGCATTTTCTCAAGTGCATAAATGCACTTTGTGTTCTGTGGTTTTGCTGTAGTTTCTCCCCTTGAAATAGAGTGTTTGCTGATAACTATCTAGGAGAAGATTCTCCGTGGCTATGTGTTACAAGGATCTCATGAAGGAGTGTGTGCACGTGGGTAGAGTTTTGCTGTTGATGCAGGAGGACAGCTGTTAGCCCTGAGTGTTGTGCTTTCCAGGGAAACCAGGCAGCACTGGCTGCTCCCATGCCTGGGGCTGACTGGTAGGGACAGATGTTAAACATGTATGAATACAGTTTAAGTGGAGTTAGCTTGCAGTCTTCACCTGCATAAATATATTGGAAAATCTTGCTTAAATGGGGTCATGTTTGGTACACTGTGAATTCATACACTGAGTTCTTGAAACCTTGGCAGTGAAACTTAGATCTCTGAAAGGATTGAGGTGCTATGAAATTGTCATGGTTTTGCTTCAGTGTTTACAAATCTAGTCACTGTACCCAAAGCCAGAGACCAGAGTTGGTGTCTTAGATCTGTAGACAAAGAAAGGGAAAATAAGTGTCTGGAATAGGAATTTAAGCTGTTCAGTATAATACTCTGGCAAGGGTCCATTTACATTATTTTAAATATTGTTGTGCTGAAGTTTGAGGTTTGGTATTTTATTGTTTTGGGGGATGGGGTGGTATTTGGTTTCTCCCCCTCCCCCAAATTTCCAAGAGACAAGCTTAAAACTTACTTCTTTGACAACAGGATGGGTGTTGGTACCTACTGTTCATGTCCCTCTTCTTCTACATGCAGTAGTTCAGTTCTGGAATCAGTCCCTGAATCTGCTGGTAGCACTTGTCTGAACTTCTTCCCACTACTTAGAAGGATGGTCTCTAGTTCCTTCTGTCCTCTGGTTCTGGAGGTCCAGCACAGGACTGGTGCATACCTGGGGAGTGAGTTACTATGTGCAGTGGTTTAAGGATCATAGCCAAGTGTTATATCCTTGTAAATGACAGGGACAGACAATCATTCATTCCCAAATATTGAAATTGCCTCACTGAGGGTTGATCTGTGTGAAGCTGAACAAGGTGAAAACAGGATGGTAGACTTGCAGCATGTTTCAGCTACACAGATGTTAATTGAAGCAGAGACTGGAATTGCATCTTCCCAGTCCCAAGTAGTCAGTAAAATTCTGTGTGTGATGTGGTGAATTTTGGAGTCTCAACTTGCTAATCTATCATGATTTTTAATGTCACACATGTTCTCCTTAGTCCCAACTGCATTTAAAGATACAGCTAGCACTTGCTAGCTTGGAAAATCTATTATGTGGAATCTATGTTTGAGTATTTTCTACTAAATTGCTCTAGGATGGATCACTTCCCAAAATCTTGAAATAAGATTAATAATAACTGTAATGGTGTGCAAAACCTGAATGTTTCTCCTGAATGTACATTATAGTGAACTACTTGAACAAATACCTGATCAAAAAGACAGAGATGAGATTAATTTGTCATAAATATGAATTTGTTCCTGTGCTTTTGTGTCAGTTAACCTCTGAGTTTCACTTCATATCACAACATTATCAAAATGCTTGGATTCTTCAGAATGTATTCTGATAAGCTAAATGAATGTAGCCTTAAAGCCAAAAAAAAAATATAATTAGTTTTCACGATAATCTCTAAATGAATGAATCTCTGAGATTCATTTAGTAGAAGTGAGAAAATGGACACTGCCAACTTTTCTCAACTTTGAAAACTGTTGAGTTCACTTAATAAATCTCATCTGTATAAATAAAACTTAGTACTGTCCTTGAGGCTAACCAATTAAAACAAAGATTCTGAATGTATTAACATGAATGAGATATCTATTGACTTTAATAGTAAGGGATTGTGTTCACTATCATGGATTATGTCTTTGTGAAGTGAATGACACTTTTTAATCTCTTGTTAAGTGAACAACACTTTTGTATGTCATTGCTTCAGAAGTATACAATATGTTAGTACATTAATTATGAGAAAATTAAGTATTAGAAATTTCTGTGACAGTGATTTTTTTCATCATGTGACCTTTAGCACTGGAAACTAAGTGATTGTAGGAATTGGGCTGTAAAAGATAAGAAAGCCAGCATGTATAAACTGCACAGCAGCCTGTATGCCTAGAATTTATACAGGGTTCTGGTTCGTCTTTGAGGGGCAGTTGTGGAACAAGATCTCTAAATTAATTCAAGTGTTAAAGCAAGGACTGGAAGTCCCACAGATAAATAGCTTTAAATAATGACATAATCTTGTAGTCCTCATTTCTGTAACAGGATGATCTCGGTTAACTTTGTATTGATCTTTTACACTAAAAAAACAAAAGAAAACCCTAAGAGCTTTTACAATTAAAAAAAACCCCCAGACTGTGACTTGAAAGAGTTGTGAAACCATTTGTAATGTCATAGTTCAGGGCCCTCATGGGGGAAGGGTGATTATTTGTTTCATTTTACATTTATAATAAATTGGAGCAAGTCTGTTGAGCTCCTGGAGAGAGAACTGCAGCAAAGAAAGCATCTTGTGTGTCCTGTGGAGTCTGTACAGGAGCAAAGATAACACAGGGGGCACGTGTGGGGAGATGGAGGCACATTTCTCCTCATTCTTTTCTTGCAGTTCCCTGGTACCTACCCAACATTTTCCAGTTGCTTTTGTCTAAACAGACATCTGTGTTTTTCGCTTCATCTTAATCATCTTTGGAACATCAGTAATCAGCTTTAGAACTTCAATTAGGTTTAATGCATATCGAGGAAGCATGTAGAGTGGCCTCTGGGGACCTGTTGAGCATATGTGCACAATGGTATGTCCAATGCACTTTTCAAGACCTGCCAAATATCCTTCAGTTGAGTAGTAAAAATGATGCCTTTTGTTAAACTCTTTTATTAAAACTTATTAGACTCTTTTATTAAACTTTTGTACCTCTACAGCACATCTGCTAAATGTGATGAGCTTTTACTGTAAGTGGATCTAAACTTATTTCTCAAATTGGTGTGCTTTATTTGGAGATTACCTTTGGAATACCTAATGAGTCTTTTGGTCTCTGCCTTTTCTGTCAGCAGCAATTTTTACAATGTGACTGTGAAGATGTAATGAATACAGTAAATATAACCTGAAAAAATTCAGGACATTAACAAGAATTTGCTCCTGTTTTGAGACCTGAAGATTTCAAATACTTCCCTCCCCCTCAATACTCCACCCCTAAAGAAAATGCAAGGGAGGGTTTGAAAGTAATCTGCCAGTAATTAAATAAATACCTTCTCTAGATTGCTTATGGAGCAATCAGCTCTTCCAGAGCAGAAATGATGATGCCAGCATAGAAGCAACTATACTCAGTGAAAGGGCACTTCACTTCTTTTACCATCCAAGTAAGAAGTGTGTGTGAAATTCTGGCAGATTCTTCACTGTGTGATTCAGATTGAAAAGACTCAGGTGTCTAGTATCTTTTCTACTAGACCTGGTTTATTCTTAAGAGCTGTATTTACCTGTTCATGGTGGACCCCATTGCTGAATCTCCCTCTGTTGCTGTTAAAAACAAAACACTAACAAAGCTCCCCAGATGCTCCATTATCCACCTGAAAGTAGTGGGACAGGCAAAAATCTTGTTCTGATTCCATCTAGATGATCAAATGGCTAATGGGATGTGAAGTACAGACAAGTGAGCAAGATGTTTGCCATCTGTCCTTTGGAAGCAGATGAAAGTGTCTGAGCTCTTTGAGAGAGAACATGTGTAAAGCCTTTCTACTGGCTTGAAGCATCTGACATTTGTAAGTTCTTGTACAGTAGAGTAAAAATTAGTCTGACATGACTGAAATCCTTCACCATGTTTGACTTGACACTGGTGCTTGTGGGTTGGAGGGAAAAGAAAATTCCTCATATCCTGATTATTCTGTCATAGTAAACCAAATAATAGAAAAAGTTTCTGAAGAAGGTATATCCTTGTTTTTAAAATTATCCTTTTTGTTTGGACAGTATAAACTGCAGTTTATTCCAAGAGGAATGTAATCCACTAAAATGTAACAGCCTAATCATTGATGAGCACAGTATAAAATAATTATTTACAAGTAAATATGTTGAGAAAAATTACGTTCTTCCTAATGCTTGAAAAGACAGAGCTAGAGAACTGTTCCTGTAAAATAAGTAATTTTTTTTTATTTCTATATTTTTTTTCTTAAGATTGTGCCATTAGCAACTTGTCTGAGGATTTATTGGTACTTGCAAACAGTTTTAAACACACTTCATTCAGAGTTCTACTTCAGCAGTGAAGGTTATTGTTATATTTATTGATGTTGATATCTCACTGTAAAAGAAAAATTAGTGATAACCTTGCCCAAGGAATTGTTTTTGCTTTCACCTGTCTCAGTGATATCCCCCTGTCATCTGTTTAGTCAACAGTATTTTCATTTTTTTCCCCATTGAAAGGAAGATATTATTTTTAGGAAATGGAAGAGTAAAAAGTCACTTAGACAAGTTTTTGGGAAACTGCTATGAAATGCATGAGTTTCATATAGTTTTTCTGCTTCCTGGCCTCTGCTTGATGTTGATATTTATAGCAAAACACAGTTTCCTTGTCCTTGGAGTTTCTGTGACTGCCCCTTTGATAGATCTGCTGTATGAGAAATGCTTTACCTGTGGGCTGAAAGACTTCTTGCTGTGGGCTGAAAACACTTGTCACAATGGTATGAGGCTTATACTGGGTGAGAGAGGGAAAAAATGTGTGGCTCCTGCCAGCTGGTTTCAGGAGCTTGGGGACAGCAGGGGCTGTGATCTCTGTCAGGCCAGAGGAATGTTTTTAACCTTCACATCAGGGTGTTCCCGCCCTTCCCTTTCACAGGAGGAGACTGAGCCTGTTGGAAGGTGAGCTGTATTCTGGGGATGTGGTTTCCAGCTGTTTTGCTTTTTGTCGGGCCACTTCTGTCTTCACTCACACTGTGCGAGTCCCAGTGACACCCCTGGGCACTTCATCCACGTGGTGCCCTGGCTGCAGGACTGAGGGCCAGCAGAGCTCTTGTTTGGGCTCTGCCCCATTGAGAGTATTGCCATCTCAACAGCAAGGTATGCTTTGGTAGTGGGAAGACAAGAACGGTAGATAGACCAGTCCTTGACCGGTTCCCCCCCATCCTCTGCAAAGTTGAAAAATTACAGGAATTAACTTTGTATTTCTGCAGATTTGCCTCCAGCTAGAAAGTGTGACTGCCATTGGACTCTGGCTAATGAATAGTTTTGAAAATGTAGTGATGAATAAAACTTTAAAAGTAAAGTTTTCCAGTGACAAAATGTACTTCTGTGAATTCTAAAATGTAAGTGTAGGCTAAGAACATCAGCTGACAGAAAGTTGTTTGTTTTGGTGAAGCCCACAGAGCTGTGCTGGGTTTGAGTTATTTTTCCTGCAACTTTATGTAGCACTAAATTCTACTTGAATGCTGTTGTGGTTTATAGTCCTACAAACTATTCTTTTATCATTTACAAACTTGAAGGACACGTATTTTGATAATTGTGAATGGAGTTACTTGCTTTCCAAACATTTGGAAAGGCTGCATAACAGTGTATGTTAGAGTTTGCACCAAAATATGTTCCTTGATGTGTCATTTTTTAATGATTTTACTGTTTCAGGGAAGAAAGGGCTGTGGAAAGTTAGTGTTTCAGTCACTTCCATACAAAAAGAGGGGCAAGTGTATCATGACATGATGATGTTTAGTTGGTTTTGTGCATTACTTAATGAAGTCTTGTATTATCATAATTTTTTTTCCTTTATTATGTCCCATGTCACATTAGGACAATATTGACATGGTGTTTTGGTCCAAGTCAGAAAATTACTTTTGAAGCTATTATATTTCAAAGTTTCTCATCTTACCTTCAGAAATAACTTTATAAGCCTGAATTTCATTTCAAGTCACTGAATCACACATTCCTGTGTGCTGTGGCCCTATTGAAAACAGGGTTTAAGACATTTTGTGCTTCATTCTTTAAGAAATGCTATGCAGTGTGCTTGAAAGGCTGAGAGGGGAAGAGTCTGAGTCTTCACATCTTTTGAAGCTAAATTTGGCTTTGTATGGAAACTGTGTATGTGTGTGAGAGATAGAAGGAACAGCTTGTACTTTTATTTTTTATTAGAGGGAGTGGATGGGTGCAAGTTGGGACATCTAGGGGGGGTTATTGGGAGAATTATTTGTGGAATGTAAAAGAGGTGCACAAAGAAAGGTTCAACCCAGGTAATTGTTGCATCCCATGGCATTCAAAGGGATTGGCTGGGGGAGAAATCCCAAATAACCCATGAGGATTATCCAATTTTTAAGATGAAATAAGAGACAAATGAAACCGGTTACATTCATGGCTTGTTTCTTCCCCTTCCTAAGTACGTCCTCTCCTGGCTTGTTTGAGACAGCTCTAAATTTAGAAAACATATCAAAACACCACATTTCTGAGGGAACCCACAGGCATTTCAAGATGTCTGTGTGGCAGTGCAGTGTTGTTTCAGCAGCCAGGGAGGGCTGTGGGCGCAGGAGCTGGGAGCTGGAAGCCTGCCACTCTGCTTCATTGTTCACTGCCTGTGCGCAGCAAAGCAGAGGAGACAGCGACCAGCACTGCAGTCAGTGGGAAAGACTCATCACTGAGGACGCAATTTCAGCTTCAAATCTTACCCCCCTTGAACTCGCCAGTCCAAATGCCTGCAAATGCTGCAGCCACCAGATCCACTTGTTTTGTTGCGCCCCTGCAGTTCTGTGGCACCTTGCCATGAAAACTAAAGGGGTGTCAATGACAGTGAAGAAGAAGGGGAAAAAAGATAAAGGTATTTGCTTTCCCTGTGACTGCTTAAAGTGAAATGGCAGCTTAAACACTCACCTTCCCAGGCCATGTGCCCATGTGTTCAGACTGAAAATATTGTGTCTCCTCCCGCTCAGGATATTTGGTTATTATTTATATTTTTGTTAGTTTAGTAAAATTATTTTCTAAACCTTTTCTCTCTTATTTTTGTTTCCCTTTTCTATCTGCCCCAAAGGAAATAATCTGATATAACCCAGATTTTTCCTAGTTTATACATGTCAGAACTCTTCAGATTTTGTCAATTAACCATTTTGTGAAATCCTGTGCAGGTTTTGTATTTCCCAGTAGGGTTTGGTTTTTGGACAAAGCTGAAGAAAACTCCTAGGAGTGAGGTGGAGAAACATTCTTCACCTAGGTGTGTCTTCCTGAGTGATGAGTAATGGAATGGCTTGGTCCACATTCCTATTCCCTAATGCCTCTCATTGTTACAAATGCTTTACCCTTTCAATTCCAGTGGTTTATAGGAAGGACTCTCTGCTTGTGCACAGGGCTCCCTGTACCAGAATGGGATTTTCTGTCTTACCTTCCTTTAGTCTTCTTTACAAGCTCTTAACACGCTGGTTTGCAACTCAATTTCTTCCAGCAGATTTGTGTGTGTCAAGCATTGTCAGAAACACAATCATTTTCTGCCACAAAACCTGTCTAGCATCCATGATCAGAGAACAGCTTGCTTGCTCCTCAGAGTTTTATTCTTCATCTGTTGGAATATTGTGAGCAAAGATATTGCAGATGTCTAACTATAACTATGCTTTTCTGATTGAAAACTTGAAAGTGCTGCTTACAGCACTCTGAGAGCACCCTTTGCCCCCAAGATCAGCTGAGGAGATTGAAATTAACCTTTTGGTGTTTGGTTTGGTCTTCTTTAAATGGCAGAATTTTATGAGGCATTTAACCATATGCTTTTTCGGCATCTGAGAGGTTGGAGAAGTTGTTTATACTAGAGTTTGAGGGAATTTTAAATGCAGTTGTATGTAGCTAATTCTGTTTCCCTGTTTAATAACATTTTCTCTGTGAAGTGAAAGTACTCTGATTAAGTGTTTTGATGCTATTTGTTGCCCAAGCCACATCTGTAATTTGTTCTATTGATATTTTGTTGGAATTGAAATTAGGAACACACTTTTGGCAACTACTGTCCATTTTGAGCTAAGTAGTCAATAAATTTTGGCTTTTATTAGTGTAGATTACTTAAATGGTAATATATCCTTGCTCACGAGGAACAAATATATGCTTAGTTCCACTGTGTTTTAAACAAAAACTTGAATGGTGATCTCTAGAAACGTGGCCAGCCAGCTGCCTCAGGATGTGTGTGCATAGCTTCCATTTAGAGGATTCTCTATGCAGTAAGCAATCTCAAATATGTTCCTTAGTAGTCTCTTGGATGAGGACAGAAAAAAACCCCAACATTCTGAAAAAGGACATGCTATGATCCCATCATGGAGGGAACTAAAGTGTTCGGTCTAGTGCTGTGCAAGAAAACTTCTGAGGTGTCTAAGAGGGGAAAGCAAACTCTTTTTCTCAAAACTGAGCGTGATAGTTCATGAAGAAGGTGACAAACCTGAAAAAACTTCCTTCTGACAGGATTGTATGGAAAAGAAATCCTGCTGCATCAATGATTAGTTGAAAATAAAATTATGTTTGGTTTTGTTGTTTCTTTTTAGCTGTAACTGTCCATGTGTTCCAATCTGAAAAATATCAAATATTTACCTGGAAATTGGGATGTAATTGCTTTAATTGAGATTAAACTGAATTACTTGAAAAAGATGGACAAGAAGCACAAGAAGCATTCATGAGCTGCATAAAGTGTCTTAAAGGAATTTGTCAGTAATCTTGATGTTGCCATTTGAAATACTGCCTTAAGTTTTGTTTATTCAAAGCCAAGGCAATGTTCAAACTGATTTCAAAGATAATCTGATAGTGAGTGCTTTGATTTTCTTCTTTTTTCATCCTCCCCTCCACCCTTTTTTTCTGCTTTGACTGGACTGTTTGGAAAGCAGAGAAAGGGAAAGGGGGCACTGCTACAGCTTTTGGCTGGAAGATCAGAACAGGTTGAAAAGCAATGCTGGGAGTATCTTTACAAGTGGTTGTAAAACAAAAATATCTACTGCAGGATGGGATGGTTTTGAACTGCTTAGGATATACTGGATTTTATTACTTCTGGCTGTGAAATGTTGGTAAAGAATACAATTATAAAATAATATTGTGAATCAAAAATTAAGATAAGAATTTAAGAGTGTAACAGCGTTTTCAGATGAAGAAAATACAGAAATTACTCTGCAGTCTGATGTAAATGGAGGTAGTAGCACTGATAGAAGGCAATTTTTTCAGTATTAAATCCCTGGAGGATATTGTGACGTTTTTCCCCAATGTCAAGCCTGTGTGAAGATGAAAGCCCAGCTTGGAATAATCTGACAGCCAAAATGACACAAAACAGGGCAGTGCAAATGTGAATTGAGTGTTTTTATGGAGTCTTGTAGTCAGCATTCATTTTAAAGCTTTCTTTCCAACCTATTTGTGCGTGGTATTTGTCTTCATGTATATGTATAACAGCACCTGCTCCGTGCCTCTGAAATTTCTCTCAGTCAGAAGAGCTTCACAAAACTTAAAATGTCTTTCTCTAAGAAGCACCACTGGGCACTTTGAACACAGATCTTCTCAATTCTGAAATGTCTTCCTCAGCAAAACACCTCTCCTTTTTATTTCTTAGAATTATTTCAGAATTCTTAAGGTCATTTACATTGCCTTTAATATGAAGATAATGAGAAGCTGAAGTACAGTAATGGAATTTTCTGTTTTCTTGTGTGTGTTGTTCTGCAGGTCAAAGTTGGGAGGGAAAAACAAACCCAGAGGCATCATTTGACTAGATAGATTTTTCAACATGAATCGTGCTTTTAGCAGGAAGAAAGGTGAGTAATTTAGCTTATATTCCATGGAGACATAAATGTCCTGTAAAAATTCTTTAGAATATTAAGTATTATACAAGGAATCACTTAATAATTACACTGAATTAACTAGGTAGAAATGAGCAACCTGCCATAAGACGTACAGAGCAAAGCATCCTTGCTTGATAGAGAGGGCTTTCTGGATTCTACGGCTGATGTTGAATTTCAGTTTGTTTCTTTTAATTGCAGGATATGTGTACACACACACACTCTCACACATGTAAATATATATATACACAATACATATATAGATTTAGATATATAAAATTTTTGCCTGCATACACCAATGTATGTGCTGGAGGGTTTTAGAACTTCTAAAGGTTTAGTGACTTCTGTATTATATATATTCATTGGAGTCTTATTCTTGGAGAAGCTATTTGAAAAAACTCTGTTTAATACTTGAAATATCTCATGCAGCAGGATATTTCTTAGCTTTAAGAAGCTATTCTAGATTTGTGGTAATCAGAAATTGTATGCTTCCCAAAAGAATATCAAACTAGTAAATATTCAGAGTTATATATGTTGCTGCTCTGGCTTTCTTATTCTCTTTTCATGGTCTGTTTATGATTAAACGTAAGTCTTTAGATGGAGCATTAGAGATGCAGCTTTTTTTACTGACAGCTTTATTGTTATTTTTCTCATTTGTTTTTAAGGTAGAAAATATTCAGTATTCATTCCTTTATTTTTTTTATATATTTCTTCTAAAGATTGCTAAGTGTGACACACACTGAACTGAAGCCCCTAGTTAATAACTAGGTGTAATCTCGGCTAGACTAAGTGTAAATATTTTGTTTCTGTAACAGGAATTTCTGCTTTGGTATCGATGCCAAAGCTGGAAATAAAAGGAATCTGCCATACCTTAGAGCAACATGAAATCACTGCATCCCTGTGTGTCTAGTACATTTACTTGTTAACGTCAGATAAATCAAGGCAAGATTAGTCCAGAATGTAAGCAGGTGTTGGGAAAGGAAGTCACACTTTTTCTCAAAGGCTACAAAATAGGATGAAAGATCATTTAATACCCCAATAGCACAAGAAAATAAGCTTAAACCCGTAGCCTGTGCTCTTTTCTGATGGATTTCCTTATGTCGGTATATGTAACACCTCTGCCAAGTGAGCTGGACCTACCAGCTGCCAAGCTTCTTCCAGATCATTTGGGAGACCATTTCCAATCTTGTTTAATTGTGGATTGATTTATCTGGGACACAAGCTTGGCGTTTGTAGATTGTTTTGTCTGAGACCATATAATTTTTTCCTTTTATTTTATTTTTTTCTAATGACTTCTGATAAAGTCTAAAATTCAGCCTGCCATGTTTCAGAAACAGACCAGTAGTGTCTTATGGGATATTTCCTCAGTGTTTTGACTTGCACTCAGAGCATTATAATGGTCTTTCACTATTTCTTATTGCCCTTTTGCAGTGTCTGCATCATGCCTTTGTAGTCGAGTTGTGAAGTTGCATCCTCAGTTTTCTGGGATCATTTGAAGGGTCTGGATTCATTCTTTTGTTTTAATTTCTCTATGAGAAAATTCTTACTAACCTTACCTAAATTTTTGGAATCTCATTTTATTCAAGGGCACTTGCTTTGTAGTTCAGTTAATTTGGCATGTGTTTCTACCTCAATAAGAAAAAAGTATCATATAAAAGCTGTCAGGCACAATGAAATGCAGTTATGGTCATCTCCTGATAATGATTCAGAACGTGAACAGCCAGAAGAACTGAATACTGTCATCCTTTTATTTTACTCACAGTAATGCACATGACCTTTCCATTCTCATATCCTAAGGAAAACCCAAGTTTGAGTAAAGCAATTGTCAAGAATAAGTGAAAATTTCGTACTTTTCATACAAATTGAAGTTCAGAAGAGCTTAGTTCTATCAGCGTTCACATCTAATAACTGCATTTAAAAACAGGTTCAAACAGGTTCAAGTGCTGAACTTCCTTTATGGTATTTCATTTTTCTCCCAGACCTAAGAGATGCAACAGTTTCTATACCTGAGCTTGATGGGGTTATTTGTGGGTTTCTTCTGTCCACAAGAGCATGGATAGTTTGAGGAGATACCTACGTGAATGCTGTGACTTCCCAGGCAGTTCTTTCTAGATCCGAATTAGTCTCTGGGTTGCTGTGCTGGAGGGTTTGTGCAAATTAAAAGTTCACACCACTCTGTTACCTTGGAGCTACAAAAACAAGAGTTTCAAATATGTAGGATTGTGAGGGGAATTTAAGTAGATGTAGGTGGTACTTTCATAATAGACACAGATTATCTGAATTGTGCAGATTTGTAGAATAAATATCCCCTAATGTTGTCATGTTAAATCTATATGAGTCTTTTAATATTGTGCATATAGAGAAGAGAGTTCCTAATGCCACAGGACATTATTGTTTTTTATGGGGCAAACTGGTGACCAAAAATGACCTGGACTGTGCTGTACTTGCTGATGAGCTCAGTTCTTGTGCCATCCCCTGAATCGAGCAACAATAAATGGCAAACAGTGGTAAACAAAGCAAGAAGAGAAGCACTAAAATCAAGGTTTCTTTCTTTATTTTTTTTACTATTTTTAACTGTCTGAGGCTGGATAGCAACCTGTGCTTTCACAAAAGAATTGCAATGAAATGTGAGTTGCTAAGAGAGGAAGGGAACTCTTTTAACAAATTAATCCTGATTCTTTTCATGCAAAAGTTTCCCATAGATAAGATGTGTGAAATGAGGGGGGGTGGTTTTTTGGAGACCTTTGGGAGCAGAAGGTTTGTCATAAATCAGAGCAGTGTTCTTTAGAGGACTCTTGGTATTACCAGTACTGCATTTTGCAGCACAATTTTTTACTTCAGGTATCATATCTGGAGCCAATTGTCAGTGTAAGTTTATTCGGGGGGGGGCGGGGAGGGTGTGGAGCTGGGAACTCTGAGCTTAAAAACAGGCAGTACAGCCATTGCCTGTCTGACTGCCTGGGATTTAGCACAAACCAGAACTAACCTGGAGAGCTTTTTTGTATTTTTTTTTTAAGTAATTTTTTTTTTCTCATAGTCATTTTAATTGAAGGCTTAATTGATATGTTTAAATCTCAAATTGAATAAAATTGTGCTGTCCATCTTTCATCCTAATAACAGCAATGAAAAATGCAAGAAAATGTAAAGTTTAAACAAATTCAGCTTGTTTCAGGAAGCACTTAAACAAGTAATCTTAAATAAAAGGAATACTTTAGCAGTCCAAATTATCACATCTGTTCTCATGTGTTACCCATGAGCTTGTGTAACAAGGAAACAAACGTTATGAACTAATATTCACAAGAAAGATAAAAAGGTGCTGATATCAGCACCTGCTGAAGTCACACGTTTTAACATGAAAAAAACTTAGTTCAGAGCTGAACATAGGCTCTCTCTGGACTTCAGTACAGGCTGGTTGGACTAACAAATACCTGTGTTATGGAGGAAATTCTCTGTTGCAGAAATATTATATGACTGTACAACCTGTACAAAAACCAAACATTGTTTCCCATTCATTGATCAATGACTGCAGTCAAACTCCATTGAAACGATAGATTGTTTGGTTTTTTTCTTTTTGAGGATCTCTTTCCTTCTCCCACAAAACCAAACTGATGAACAACCTCATGTATGCTCTTGCTGCTTTGTTGTTATGACAAAGCTTGTGGAAACATTTGTGTGTCTATCACAGCATCAGGAACTTGTTTTTGTATGTGATCCAGGTTTGGGTCATGGCTTTTGAAGAGTCCTCTTTATTTTTTAATTTTTCCTATAAGGTCAGGTGTGGTAGCATGTTCACTTTGAAATGCTGTAGTGCAAAAGTCTGTAGTGCAGATGGAAGTCTGTTCAGTTGGAAATATGTTTGCATCTTGATAAATTCAGTCTCTTTTAAGTAGCTTATGGATATTAATGTAACTCTCCTGTAAGAGATGTCTGTAAATGCTAAATTGTGATGTAAATTTTTCTCATTCTTAGTGTAGCTTTACCTAAACTGAATTACTTTTTTGCCCTTAATTTATATGTGATTGTTTGATGTGATTTATTTGCATAAACAAACCAGAAAACATTAACTATCGGGGTTTTGTTTTGCATGGGCTTTTCAGTGAATGGAGGTGCCTCTCACAGAGGTGTATTTGGCACATTTTACTGATTCTGCATTCTTCCATTCAAAGCCATTATTTTAAGAACTAGTGCATTCAAGTAAATAAAAATTAACTAGTATGTCTTGGCTTTGGCCTCATCAGAAATGTGAAAGAAAACTACTGTTCCTTCAAGACAGAGCCATAACTAAATATGGAATGAATGTAATCCAATCCTTCTGTGAGCAAAAGATTGATACCTTTTGAGTGACTCAATATAGTGCCAAAATTTAGGTATATATGTCTACTTTGGACTAAATCTAACATGAATTACAATGTGTGAAGTCAGTGAGGTTGTGGAGGATGTAACAGTTGAATTTAGTTTTTTATTTATTGGACCCCAATGGTCCTCTTTTTTTGTCCCATAATGAATGCCAGCCTTGGTTTACTTATGTCATGAAGCTCAATGTATGCAGGAATTTAAATTTTCTGGGTTATTCTCCATATGATAGCGGTTTGTAAGGTTGGTAATTGGTGCCAATTACCAGCCCATGAGATGTAGATGGTCTTTACAATACTAAATAGAATATATTGAAGTAATGGCCTGTTTTAAATCAGAAGTTTCAGCAATAACATTTCTGTGCAATGGCTTTTTATGAGTCTCATTTATGAAAGTGTAGACAGATGCATTTAATGAGCAGGGGCTAACACAGGAAAACACTCCAATTAAAGATTATAGGAGACTCTTTTATGTGAAGGGACTGGCCATAATATGATCTTTATTTTTATTATAAACATATGCTATATTTCAGAGATCACAACTGTTCTATTTTATATTTTTTCTCTGAATGAGCAGACAACAGAGGAAGGCCCAAAAGAGTGATGGGGATAAGTGTAGTCCTAAAGTTAATACTTTCATCCTGGCAGAAAGTATATTTCATATCAGTGATTTAAACAAACAGGCTATTGTGTGCTGGACTTCTACATTATGAATAATAACAACCATAAAGAATACATGCTCACATCATTTTAAAGGCATACAAGTTGTTACTAGTGTATGACATAGAGTTCCTGTGTACTGTTGCAAGTAACTTCCCCAACCCACAGCCCAAATTGTATTGCATTGCAAAGGGTACCCTGTGAGACAACTGGATGAATGTCTAGTTGAAGACAAGATATCTTACCCTCTGTGAAAGAAATTTGGATGTGTACCAACCATACCTTGATAGGAGTCACAACATCTAATTTGTTTTATAGCAATTTGTCTTATAAAAATGTTGGGAAATTGCAAAGAACATCCAAAATAGATAATTTAGGAAAATACTGTTTTGTGAAATGTAATCATTGGGGTACATAAAAGGGTGTACCTTATTGCATAGGCAGGAGGACGCTACGGATGTGCATATTGTAGTTGCTCTGAATGGTTGCTCACACTCCTGTCTTCTCTTTCCAGTATGCAATTTAAAAAAGCTCCATTTAAACTTCTCTATTACACTATCTCAATCTTCTGGAATTAAAAAAAATTAAAATTATGCCTTAAGTGGACTAAGATTCCCATCTATGCCTGTTTTCCTTTGTTTTGTTCTACTTATGTAATGCTCTTTAACAGTAAGAAATTCTTCAAAAATTTGCCTTTTAAACACGTTTTGCAAGTAAATAGTTACTTTTCCAAATTTATTTATAGTAATATTGGAATAGTTCACTGAACTCTTGACTAAAAAAGTGAAAGATGGAGTTTGATCTGTACATACTTTGTAAAAACTTGTGAAAATGCAATCACTTAAAATAAACTACCTTGTGTCAGTAATCTTTTTCAGCTTCAATTAGAAGATTTTATCAAAGACAGTGTAGCTCTTCTTGCGGCAAGAAGACTAAGAGGTAGGGGCTAAATAGCTCAGATTTATTTTTCTTGGTTTTCCCTTTGATTTAGGAAGCTGAACTTGTTAAAAGTTCTTCAACAAATGAGAAGCGTGAAAGCAAAGATTTGCTAATCACTGCACTAACATATTATCTTCATCCTATTTTCCTTTCCTGCCAAAACCTACATACGAGCATCCATATCTTAAAAACATACAGCATAGAATGTGTAGGTTATGCAGTGAATGTTACTGTTGGAGGAAATGCGAACACTAGGCTTGTTTTCATTTTCTAACAGTGCCAACCCAGCATTCTGTGGTACCATTTTGCAATTATAGCAATCAGCTGCTTAAAACCATTCATCAGGTCCTAAATGTTATGAGAGAAGGACACAGAAAGGCGAAGCATTGTGCAAAGATCACTGTGTTCTAGGGAGATACAGCTCATGTCTTGGCCAAGAATAAATACACCTCCAAAGAATATTTTATGTCTGGGGGGGGGGAGGGGGAGGAATAAAAAGAGAAAAGAAAAAGAAATAACAAAAAGTGACTATTTTGGAACTATGTATACTGATGGGTGTTTTTCTCTATATGTGCCTAGGGAAGCATCTGACTCATAATTTCAACTGCTTAATCATAGTAACCTGGTAATAACTTTAATAAATTACTGCTATTAGACATCCAGACTTTATTCAGTCATTCCTCTCGAAGGTGGATGGACCAATGTTACAGCTGAACTATGCAGTAATATGGGTAGATTTATGTTTGTTAATAGTATTTAGGTCTCACATTCTGATGAAAACTCTGGTACCAAGCATTATGTCTCACAGCTCAGCCTATCAGTTCCTCTGTTGCCTCCAATCAAGAAGGCAGATTCTACCTTTTTGTGTGACTAACATAAGTGAGGCTTGTGAGAATCTCCTGTTTCTGCTGCAGTGCAGGATAAAGGAAATTATTTAGCACGGTGACAGTTCTTGTATGCCCTATTGTGAAGGTTTTCTTTATATAAAAATAGATATTCTAGGAACAATTAAAGATATAGGTACGTATATACACATACAGAAGTGAAAAAGCTGTTTTTTCCCTAAGGCAGTAATGCCTAGATGTAATACTGATCTCGTGGGATGATCTCTTCTTCAGCAGACTCTTATTAGGCTGATTGTCACATAAGATCTTTTGTCCATAGCAAGTTTCGTAAAACAGGAAGAAAAGACACTTTCATGATGTTAGCAAGAAAAACATTCATTGATGTCAAAGACATTTTGATTTGGTAAAGACTAAAGGCTTCAGTTTCTACCTGCTAGAAATTATTGCATTTTTATCGTGGCACTAAAAAAAATTTTAACATCAGTGTCTATCTCTGTTCATCATGTTAAGTGAATGGCCACTAGGTCTCATATGCTTTGATAAATGCTTTAGACACATTCATTAATTAATGTTAATTAATTAATAATGAGAATGGGCTTTAGGGAGGCAGTTAACTCAAGTTGCAGTGTGAACATTCCACTCTATAATCTCTCTGGGCAGTAATATGCAGAGAAATTAATCTCAAAGGGAGAACAATTTCTTGGCACTGTTATCGCTTTCCTTTTTGATAGATAAATGGTCAGCTGTGCTGTTATCTAACCTCGTGTCATCCTGCTCCAAGAGCAGCACAGTTGTTCGGGATACTTTATGGAGTCCCCATTGGCTTCCGTGTGATTTGTCAGCACGTTCCTTGAGGCCACTGAAATGGCTCCCACCCGGGGCTCCCTGGTTGTGTGATGACCAAGCCTTTGATATGTAATGCATATTGTAAAGGAATCTTCCCCTTATAATTGAAAGGGGCTGGCATGATTCGAGGTGGGTTAGAAAGGAGTCTCAATTCTGAGCAGCACTAAAGCTCTGACCATGGAAGTGTCCCCCCCCCTGCCTCCACACCTGCAGTTCAGTGTCTCAAACCGTGGGTCTTGCAGTGTTAATTTTACAGAGTTTTCCCACTGCCCTTAGCAGACCAGTGTGTGCTGGCAGGGGCAGAACCTGAGGAGCTCTCACCCAAGTCCAATTTCTCTTGAAAACTAGCTGGGCTGCTGTGCGGTTGCTCCAGGGGCTCTCTAAAAGCCTGTGCCACACAGTTAGCACACCATGCACGTGCAAAGCTGTTGTGTAGAGACCACTTACAGGATTACTAATTCTGTTTGAGCAGGGCTGTGTCTTACCCTGTGCCCTTTAAATCTGAGTGGTGACCCTTCTTCACATCTCCTGTTCCACACAGTGCCAGCATGGTCAGCAAAACCAGTACATACTTAGACTCTAACTGCTTAGAATTTCTCATACCTCATTCAAACTAAATTCTACTTAGCTTTTAATGGACTCCGGGTGGCTCAAACTTATAATTCTCAAAAAATAACTGGGCACTTGTTTAAACTTTAATGTAAATGCTAAGGCACCCTAGATTAAGAGCTTCAGACAAAACCTAAAATAACTAGTTTTCACCCAGTGGGATAGCATCAGTCGCTTTTCACTTTCTACTGCTGCTAACATTAGATGCATGTGGTTGTCAGTTTGGTTTTATCTGGGCTTTTGGTCCTTTCTTTAGGACTCACTGTTTTATTTAGTGTTGAGGGTCTAGAACACTTGCTGCTGTAGAGCTAATAAAACAATAATATGAGCTGTGAATTTCATTTTAAGTTTCCATATTTTGTTACTTCAGAATGAATAATTAAACGTTAAGCTGTGAAAACGCTTTAAAAATTAAATTAAAAAGTGAGAGATCACGCAAACCACAAGCCACATCTACATCAGGTATATAAACAAATACATGTTTTATAGGTTTTCTTTTGTCATGTTTTTCTGGTTTATTAGGTGCAAAATATCTGAAATTTGGTCTTTCTCAACTGCTGTGAAACCAAACTAATTCTAAGCAGTATTTCAAACAGCTGCTGAGGGTGGTGTAAGCCCAAAACCAGAGCCTACAATTCAGAAGGAAATGCTGGTAATGAGCTTCCCCATAATAGCTTGTGTCATTTTTTTGCACATCTTTGCTATCAACGTGAATTTTGCCTTGTATTGATTTCATTTAGTTTTAAGAGTTCTTTCTGAAGTGCCACCACTCTGTAATTATTACTTGCCTCTAGGAAATGGGCTTCTAGTGTCAGTGGAAAACTTGAATATTTATGTCTCGGTGTCTGCAGATCTACATCTGGATGTTGGAAATGCTGGTTGCTGACTCACTATTTTAATCAACAGCATGAGACTTGTAGAATCCAGGCATCTTTTTGGTACCCTGCTGAGTTACTGATTTCCTTTTGAGCTGAGAGTACCCATCCATATTTCCTGATCTTTCTCCTAACTAGGGATGCCAACAGCTATGGCAATAGCAGCGTTATTCCTTGATGGAATCCCTCTAACATTACAGTTGGAGGTTGGTAGGCAACTTGGTGATTTCACAGAAACATTTAAGGTAAAGCTTTGTACCTAATGATAACATTGGAAAGATTACCAGATGCTTAAGACCAGCATTTCACACTTGACTCCCAAAACTAATAAATTTTTTTCAGATTTGAACTTGCCCTGCTTGGGATGGGAAGAAGGGAGGAGGAAGCATTTGCAAGGAATAATTAGTGTCACTGGTACCTGTCTAGTCGATTGTCCACTTGTAGAATTGCTTTAGAAGCTACAGCCCATTCCCTTGTTTGTGCTAGTACTAGGCATGAAATGAGTGGAGGGCTGTTGTTGTTTTCTGAAAAGATTCAGTGTTCTATTTTTACTAGATTTTACTTTATGTATTTATGAAACTGAGAGCATCCTTACTGAAGGCAATAAACAGTTGATGTGCCGGAAATGGGTAAATTAAACATTGACATTAGCGATATAAATGAACATTATGGAGCTGAAATGGGCACTGTGCAGGTCACCAGTCTGCTTGTCTGGACTTCAGCTTATCTGTTGGGTTGACAGGCTTTCTTCTCACATTCCTAATTCAAAAATTCACACAGATGGTTATTTTTCACTTGTGGATAACATCAGCTTTTGATATTATGTTAAAATACAGATCAGGTTTCAGGTCTTAAAATGCCCTGGGAAATGAGTTCTGGGTTCTGGTATTCCAATCTCGAGCCACAAATGAAAGGCAGAGCCACTTCAGTGCATAATTGTACTCCTGGGTGCTGCTGAATGGACAAATCATTCTTCCTTAATTAAGAAGTGATAATATCACTCTTCAGTAATGGAGCTGAACATTACTGTCATCTAGAATGAAATTTGCTTAAAGAAAAGACATTTCCCCAGCTTTGCAGCCCTGATCCTGCTACAATGGTGACTGTGGTGAATACCTTGTTTTAACTGTTTTCTTGCTTCTCTGTATTCCAAAATATTTAGTTAATGCTTTAGTGTCAATAAATGCCACAGTTTTTCCTCTTCAATGGTTTGAAGTGAAGAGGATTTTATTGTTCTTATGTGTAACTAACAAAAAAGTCAGTAATTGCTGTAACTGCAGCTCCCAATAAAGGCAAAGGGAATTGTCTGTGAATATCCAAGGGTAGAATTTTGCTTTAAGTTATTACTCTGTTGCTTAATTAAATGAAGTTCCAGATTTGTGACTTTAATTCATGCTAATTTAAAACAAGATACTCTCAAGCTAGAAAATACTACTAAATATTCAATATATGCCGTATAAGATACTGCTTGGTGTTACAGAATCTCTTGTGTGGGTGGTAATGCAAGGTAGTATTTTTGAAAATATTTTGCTTTTTCTCAAACACTCTCAAATGAGAGAACTCTAAAAAAACTTTTTCTAAACTTGTAATAAAAAGCAACTTTTTCTTACATTTGGAATCCCACCTTAAGTTGTGTAGAACATTCCAAAAAGGCATTAAAATAAGGAGGGAAGAGTATTTGACAAATAATTATGGAATCATGTCACCATATAAAACCTGCAGCAGGAAAAGTAAGAGAATAGTACTGTCTTGTGAAAATTAAAGGAAAATATGCAAAATTATTTGGGATACGTAATGAAAGATTAAAGAAGGCCTGAATTTGTGAATCCGTGAATCTGATGTGCTTCCTCTTTCTTGTATAAGGACTGGGGCTTTTTTCCTCTCAGTTATACATTTGATAATTTTTCCTGTGTCTTGATAATTCATCAGAAAAAACATGTAACTCATCAAGAAAACCCCATCATTAGAAGCGCCCCATGGAGTTGGTGCTTTTACCAACAGCAGGAGGCAGAAAATACCGATCTGAGGCAGAAAGAGCAAACAACCTTAGGCCAATAAATCCATTTGGGGGGAGGAGTTTGAATTCTTATAGAAAATCGAATTAAAATGGAAAGTGTGCCCAAGAGAAGTAACCAGGTTCTTTCATCTAATGTTTGGGAAGGTGTGAAGTATTTCCCTCCAGCCCAATAACTGCTTCAGAAATACTTTTCTGAGTAAAAGGAGAATTGTTGATGTTTTCCAGATGGATACTATTATAGTTAAATTAACAATTGAATAACCTATTCAGTGCTTTTTTTATTTTGCTTTTCTGTAGACAAAACATGGATGCACACTCCTGAAGCCTTATCAAAGCATTATATTCCCTATAATGCAAAGGTAAGAAAATATGAAATTATTTTCTCCTCATATCATTAGAATGCAGCACGTTCTATCTTGTTTTTAATTTGAAAACTGCAGAATCAGGAATTTGCCAAATGAACTAATGAAGAAAAACCTAGTAAGTGTCTGTTTTGCAGGTCTCCTATTTTTAATGGCCAATTGATCCTTGTTCTGAATGTGATGGATTTTTTTTTTTTTTTTAAATCAGTGTTTCTCTTCTGCTTGATGCTCTTCCCTTTTAATGGTTGCTAAATGGATGGAAATTTTGAGCGTAAAGGAATTTAACATCAGGCTGTATGCTTACAGTACATTAAAAATTAAAATTAATGGCAGAAACGTCTTTTGAACAATGCAAAGGCAATGAGTAACAATCCTATCTGCTGGATTTATTGAAATGTCAAATACTCGGGAAATGTGTAGAATAATAATGGCATTTTTGCACAGTAAAACCAGAAGCCTTACTCATGTTTTCTTATCTCAATTACAACATAATTCTATAATAGTACTTCAATTTCTCTAATGACATCCGTTGACAGGAAATGCATCTTGCCTAAATAACAGCTTAGAAAATAGTTTGCAGTAATCAGCATAACTCAGAGTAAACTGAGCAATCAGCTATGACTTGCTGAAACCGTGAGGGTAATTCAATAATTTTCCATTGTGGTCTGGTCTGGAGATGGTTCTTCTATTATCCATATTTTTTAATATAAAACCATGAGATAATATGAGTAAGATTTTTATTTCTTTTAATGTTAAAAGTTATATTTTTCAATATGTATTTTAAAATGTTATTTCACAGAATGGGACTCAGGTTCCCTGCTGTTGTGTTTGCAACTTTCTTTTGGTTAGCAGTGCCACAAAGGGAGCAAGTGTTTGTAGTGGAAATCTGAGTCTCCATCTGCTCCTTGCTAGGTTTTGAACTTGTTTTCATTCTGTGTGTTCTCAAACTGAATTTTTGACCAAAGGATGTATTACCATTTAACTGTGTAGCCTTACAAGACACCTTGGCTTTATATTACACTTTTTGAGAGGGAGGATTACTTGCTGGGGTGACTGTGCCATCTGTTTCAAGTGCAAGCTGAAGCTGTGAGTTTTTTAATGCATCGAACAATGTCTATTCATTTGTGGTCTTCAAGAGAAAAAAGAAACCTCCCTCATCTTTCATGTCTCATTGTCTCTGTTAAGAACATAATCTTGTGAGTAGGCGCAGAAAAAAAAAAAAATGGAATAAAGAAAATTGTGATAAGGTGGTAGTAACTGTAGAAACAACAGCATTAGAAACTCCTGGAGTAGAAGAAAGGGCTAGAGAATTCCTGTCTAAAGGTGGTCCATTCTCAGCCTCATTAGGAAGACTCTTGATCCAAAAAAAGGCTAATATATGCCTAAATGTCCTCTGCTGTTCTGGTCCTGTTTAGTGTGGGTTCTGGCCTGACAGGGCCTCCTTGACCTCTGTGCTGATGGCCTCTAAGGGCTGCCAGAATATGTGCAGGAATCTGCAATGTTCCACAGCATACCTTGGGTTTGGTTTGTTTGGTTGGGGTTATTTGTTTAGTTGGGGGTTTGTTTGGGTTTTTTTTGTCAATGTCAACCCATTGTTTTGTTTGGATAACAGTAAAAAATTATTATTTAGAACTATCAGTTATTTGATTCAAAGCAAGCAAAAAATTTCACTGCTCTGTAATTGGGATTATGGGATTCTCATACTGTTTTATTTATTGACACCTGCAATAATGTTGCACAGCTTTTATGAAGTTAGATGACATATGCAGACATTTTAAAACCTAGATAATATTTCCACCTCAATTCTCAGGTGCCGTTCTCATTGAGTTTTGCAACACTTTTCATTTTAAGAGAAAAGGAAGTGTCTATTAGTACCTTATTTGGGGTTTGTAACATTTTTATTTTTAACTGTAATATCATATTGATTTCATGACTTGTAACTACATTGTGAAATAATGATTAAAGACTCAGAAAGCATTCATATCATAAGTATTGAACAAGACTCATGGGTTTTTTCCAAATGTTCATATTGTTTCAATTCTATAACATTCTATTCATGTATCTTCTGTATTTGTCAGGAGGAAAAGGCAACACTTATATCTGATTTATTTCAATAAGGTGATCATGTGAGTGAAGAATGACATGTTCAGAAAATCAAATCAGTTTGATGGAAAGCAATACCAGAGGTGTTCTTTGTCCAAGGGAAAGTGAGCTGTATTCTGCTACAGAGTTGTCTGAATGCAGATTACTGTGGGCAGAAAAGTTTTTTTTCCTTTTAAGACACAAAAAATCGTTTCTTTGACACTAATCTTCAGTGATGATCAGAGAAAGGAGAGCTTACTGGGAAAGGGGATTTTGTTGATATCTAAAATATCTGTAAGAATTAAAGGAAGCTTGTTGATAAAATGCAGTTCATGAGTTGACTGGAAATTAAAAGAATCCTGCAATATAGACAACTGGCCTTTTTTTCTGCCAGTTGGAGAGGACTTTTTAATAGGGAATTAGTACTGTCTTGTTATCTCTTAGAACATACACGCTCAGGATGATTTATGGCAATAATCGCCTTTGCAAGAAAACATGAACAGGGCTGTTTCTTATAGAAGTAAAATCCAGGGGCCATGAGCCTCATAAGGAAGCCTTTAAATACAAAAGCATCTTGGTTCTCTCTCCTTTCCAACACTCCTCATGGTATTTGCTACTTTGAAATTTGCTGGATTTGGAATAGTTTGGTGTATGGTGTAAACTTATGATGGTTTGGAGGTTTTTGGCATTTGTTTTTCCTTTGTTTTGTTTGATTTTGTTTGTTCTGTTACTGTCATTGTTTTGGGCTTTTTCCCCCAAATCTTACTGATGTCTCCACTCTTGGTCTTTTAGAAGACACTGATACTGACTCCATATATTTCAGTATGCTCTGAGTATGAAATTTTGGCTTACCGAGGCCAGAATTTTGTCATCAGTTTTTGAATCTGTATTTTTCGTACCTATATTGCTCCAAATGAAAGCATATTGGTCACACAACTGTTTGGGGTTTTTTCCCCAAAAGAATCTTCATAGCGTAGTATCAAATATGGACTTATTTTCCTGTAGTGGTTTGGCAATTTTAAAAGTTACCAGGATATAAAACACTAAGGCAAACCCAAACTTCTCTTCTGTGTCAACTTTTTTCTGTAAAGTTCCTTAATTAAGAATAGATATTGTGTTATTTTCCATACTGTAGGAAAAAAAGTTCTCTTTTGCCTTTAAATTAGTTCTCTTGGCTTGAAACCAGTTTTCTTTCTGCCAAACAGAAGTGCTTAAAGTGTGACTTTATAACAGAGTCTGACTGCAGCCTTAGAAATGGGCTGCTTGTTGTCATCACATAGTTCATACTGCCCTGAGCGGTCCTTTCTGCACATGAAAGGTTGCCCAAACCAGCCATGTTTACTATGTCTCTTTGTAGTAATTGTGTATATAAACCCCTTAATAGTTCCATGTTTATTTTTTTGACTTCTATCAATTTTCCACACACACAGCTTTCCATTCTGCAGATTAGAGGTTCTGCTTTGCAGGACTGCTGTTTATGCTGGCTGCTGGTGTTGTAGGGAGTCAGTAGCTGTGACCTTGCACCAGGCGAGGGGCTGCTCTTTTACATACCATGATGGCACTTAAACCCTTGGGGAGTTTATATTACCTAGAGATGTGATGGTTTCCTAATGCTGAGACAGCTACTGTCCTAAGGCTTACTCCACACCTACTTTAAAACTTTTTATATTGTCATATGCATATTTATAATTTTCAATGTGGTTTAAATTTGAAACTTTTAAGTTAAATGAACAGCATAAAAAAAATAAAAAATTAGCAATGGTTGGACTCAGTCTTGGAGGTATTTGCCAACCTTGATGATTCTGTAACAAAAGACCTTCCTTGGCAGTACTTAGTATCATTAGTCTTCACTTTAGTACAATAAACACTTTATTTAGATCTTCAACTTTATGTAATTTTCTATTCCTTACGCTTTTTTCCCCACTGAGGAATGGCAGGCAATACTCTTCTGAGAGAGGCATTTTGGACAAGATTCATAGGTCAAATGATGAAACTACGGTAGCAGAGCTCTAGGTGCCATTATATCTTTTGTATATCGCCATATCGCCATCATTAGTGTACAGAATTATCAAAGCCATGTTTTCATGGCGTAAACTGCACTTCTGCTACACAATTTTGTTGCCACTATAGCAATTCTCTTTCTCTAGTTAGCATATTACAGAATGATCCTGACTTTTTGTTAGTAAAAATAGTTAATGAAAAAATATCAAAGCGGAAACTGCATATAGTTTTCCAGGTCAGCAGAGATGCAAAGCACATGATTAAAAATTATACTTAAAGTTCTGTAATGAAGTTAGAGCAAGGTATTTCAAACAGAACATGAAAATGCTGAAAACTGGAAACTAATTAAATAGAAGAGGGCATTACAAGCAAGAGGTTTTTCTACATTTAGTTTATTATAATTAGAATTAATAACTTAATACCAATTAACTTTTATTAGAGTATCAAAATGTCTTGGATGTGATCATAATTCTTTTAGAGTTTAAGCACAAGAAAAATGGGTATTGTGAAAATATCCAAATGAGATAGGAAAGCAGAAAATTGTAATTTTACAAGGAAATGCAAATCTGAACTTCTTAATTATTTCTGATGCCTTACAGTCATTAAATTTGGAGTACATGATACCAAAGATGAATACTTGTGTAGATGAAATAGAAAATATTTTTATAGCCTGCAACAAGTACTATCAACAAACTTCTCTGCTTCAGGGAAATAGACCTGGCTATTCTATCTTGCTTAAAGTGGGAAAAGAGTGGAAGAGGGTAGCATTATATCTACAAATCGACAAAATAAATGAGTGGGAAACAGAAGAATTGTGTCTAAACTTTCGACAGCAACAGCATCATCTCTTATAAGTAGCCGAAGCAGAGGGGCTGCATTTTAACTGTTCAGCCTCAAGTAGTTTCAGTTGCCATTTGTCTCGCTGGAAACTGGTGAATATTTCAGCTTCCTTAAAATCTAAACTTTTGTTAGTTCTCAGAAAGCTCTGTAGGGTACTGAGTGCTTTTGAAAAGCTGTCAGTCTGCCTTGCCTGAGGTTGCACAGCTAGTTTTTAAAGAGGCAAGAATGAATCTGTACCTCCCAAATCTTGGCCCCGTCTTTGGAGTACAAACCCACCCTTCACTTTGAATAGTGTATCGCTGTACAGTAGTGGAAGTTGAGTAATATTTACAGAGAAGTGTACATTTCATCTGCATATGAATGCACACAAATCCAAAAATGGTATGAATGCATGTTAGGTATGGTTGAGCAGCCCACAATTCCCCTACACAACAGCACGTCAGGATCATTTTGCAGGAATTCATAGGCTTGTGGCATCTGTGGACGCTTACACTGAGAGTTTCATCTTTCATGTCCATTTACTACTGCTGTGGAAAATGTGACTTGTTTCCACTTGGAATACTGTCACCTTTTATGGCTGAACAGTGGCTGAGAAATTTAGAAGATATTGCAGAATAGCAACAGTGTGGTTTTGACATATGTATGGTCTCTTTCCAGGTGTCTGTAGCCCTTTGTCAGTATAAAATACTCACCTGCACAACTTCAGGCTCTACAGATCATTATAACTCCCCAGAATATGATTTGCATCAAGAAGTGAATGAGGTTTATGAGCAATTCTAGTTTTTCTTCCTTAAGATCCATTTGTGTATAATAATGCAAGGGAGTTTAGTACCATATATGGTGTTTTATTTCTTTTCTCAGGCAAGGCAACCAGTAGAGCATATGGACTTCTGTGAAATAGTTTTGGTAGATTCTAGTAAAAAAAATTTAACTGGGAAAGAGAGATTAAAAAATAGTGGTCATGTGAGTCAAATACTTTATAAACTGCAGCTGAAAGACAACACAGTAGCTTTTGATCTGTTCTTCAGAGCTCTCATCTTCTCTCAGGCTCTGCTCATGATCCTTTGGCCTCTTCATAAGCTCCATTTTCCTTGAAAGGTCTAAGTACTGCGTGACATAACTTCAGTATGAAACATTTACAACACAAGTAAGTGATGGAAACTATAATTTCATGGAAAGAATAAAAAATAGATCATACTGTTTAAGGGTAGTGTATGGGGCATAGGATCTGAGAAGTATTTTAAGTTCTTCACTCAGTAATGTATTAAGAATCATGTTAAAACTGTAATGAAGCAGGATGGAGACAGAGCCTGCAAGTCTGCACTGAAGCTGATCTGTTGCCTGCCTCAGCCCTGGAGTATTCCCTGTTCTAGGCAAGTTTTAGGTTTCCTTCCTATCCAAGCAGTGTTTCTCTCACATAGATTGCCTTCACAACCATTCTCTTTAGCACCATGGCTGCTCAATTGCAGTATTTTTCTTCATCTGACTTTTGCAGTCAAAGTTTAATTTCTTTTATCAAAGAAAAATTGCTTTTAAAGAGTTAATAGCTTTAGACAATTTTTTTGGTAGAAAGTTCTAGAATCAATTATTTGGCACTCAGATATTATAATTAACAGCTATAATCTGAATTGAAAATGCTAAACTGCAAGAGCTCATTGTTGGACTTTGAAACACCGTCAGTTTTAGAAAGATGGAATGTACTGTGTGTCTGAATAGTAGAGTTGTCCTTTGGCTGTGCTGCATTTGTATTAGGATTTGCTTTTGGAATTGAATTGTAAGAATCTGGCATAATTTAGATTGGAAGTGATCTCTGGAGATTATCGAGTTGATTTCTCGTCTGAAAAATTACTTCACAACCAGGTGATACACAACAGAGGCTCATGCAATCAAGCTTTAAAGACCTGCAGAGGCAGAGATTCGGAGCCTATGGGCAGCCTCTTCCAGGACTTATTCCCTTCCATTATGACTTTTTTTCCTTATTTCTAGTTGTAATTTTCTGCAGCTTGTCACTCTCAGCTTTACACAGACAGGCACATGTGCACCAGACTCAACACCTTCAGGCTGAACAAGCTCAGCTCCATTTTTTGCAGCCATGTGACCTTCCCTGTCACACACCTCAGCAGTTTCAATGCCAGATGAGATGTGGCTTTCCTGAATACATTCCTGCATACCTGGAAAGTATAATTTTATTCCTCCTAAGGTGCCTGTCCCCAGGTCCTCCTTCCACAGCCTCCATTTGTACCTGAGCAGTGCCAGCAGTGTGCACTGTAGCTGGTTGCTCAGTCAGCTCTTTGGGAATGCAGGAATGTTTTCAGGAATTACACAGTCTAGTTGATTGCTGTGTGGCCCGTGGCTTTAAGAGCAAAGTGGATGTTGGTATCTCACCAAGAGGCTTCTGCTACCATAGGAGTGAGTCTAGCTGTCCTTCACATTCAGGGTAGGCTTTCAAGTGTGAATGCAGCCTAAGGGAAGCTTCCAGGGCTTGCCTCACTTTGAAGAGCCTGAGGAGTTCCCCTCGTGGTGTGCCCTTACAGGAACCTGCTGTATGTTGCTCCTTACTGCAGAGCTGCTCTCTTGGGTGTAGAGGGCTGTGCAAACGGGATTCTGAAGCACAGGTTGTTGCTAGGTTTCTCACTTTGTTTAGATATGGGGAAGAATCAGGCCTAGATGTAATTTTAAGCCTTCTGTTTTGTTTTGTTTCAAACATGGGTGATTGTTGCTCTATTTCGTCTTGCAATCAGAAGGCTTGGAATGTGAAACTACTGGAATTTGTATGACTTCTGGATTTTGGGGAACACAATTTATATATGTATGGGAAACTTATTTCTGGCTCAAGGCTTTTTGAAACCTTTTACTATAAGATTTTATTCGCTAAGTGTGTACATTGTTTTGGTTAAGTTTGAAAATCTGCAGCAGGGGATCCTATGGTATTGACTTATCTGGCCTGGAAGACATGTGTGGATAGTATGATTAACAGAGTGAACCACACTGGTGAACCACAGGGCACCTAAGATCTGTGCCAGGTACATTTTTTAGATTATTTTTGTTATACAAGCTATGGTTCCTTATGTAGATTATAATTATTAGATTATTCTTTATGTAAATTATGAATCTTGGTGTAGAAGAGCTTTTGTTGCGATATAGGACAGCCATGTGTTAATGCAAGTTCTGAAAGTAGAAGAATATATTTGTGGACATATGATACATATGAAAGGCAAGTAAAAGTTTTTTTCTGCAGTAATAAGAGCAATGCTCAACAGAAATTCTTCATAACATGGCATTTAGAGTAAAAGTCTTAGAAGGGAGCCCCAGCTACTCCCTGGTTGTTTAGCCTGCAGAAAAGAAGGGTGAAGGAAGACCCTATTGCTTTCTACAACTACCTGAAAGGAGGTTGGAAACAGGTGGGCGTTTGTCTCTTCTCCCAAACAGTGAGAGACAGGAGAAGAGGAAGTGGCCTCAAGCTGTGCAAGGGGAGATTTGTGTTGGGTATTAGGAAAGCTTGCTTCACTGAAAGGGTCATAAGGCATTGGAACAGGCTGTCCAGGGAAGCGGTGGAATCACCATCCCTGAAAATGTTCAAAAAAACGTGTGGCACTTAGGGATGTGGTTTAGCAGTAAACATGGCAGCGCTGGGTTAACAGTTGCATTCGATGATCTTAGAGGCCATTTCCAACCTAAACCATTCTATGATTCAGTATCAAGCACAGCATCTAAAGCATATTTCTGAAGAAACCCTGTTAACTAAAAGTTTAAAAATAAGTTTGGAACAGTCACATCACTGACCTTCCCCAGTATCGGTCTCAAAAGAGTTGAGCAATGAGACTGTTGAGAAAAAAGTCTCAAAATCATTAGAAGCCTTTGTAGCAGCTTTAACAATGTCATTTTCTTATTCTTCAGAGAGAGAATAACTTAGGATTTGACTACTTCACTTTACGGTGAAGGATACTCAGAGTGTGAGTTCCTCAGTGTCAGGCAAGAGCAGGCACCATCTGACTAACAGGCAGTGAGTGATCTGAATGTCCATCCAAGACAACAGAACAAAACTTGGGTTTGTCCAAACAGAATTAACTAAACAAAAAAGAGTGCGCAAAGAAAAATGATGGGTGCTCTAAAGACCTCAGGGTCAGCAAAGATTTGCTCAGCTCTCCACATCCCTTTCTGTTCCTTCTCTGTTGCTGATATTTATTCCCTTGCCTCTCCTTAGTCTGCTTGAAGCTGCCAATTAGCCTCATTAGCATGCGCTCCGCGACTCCTTGGGCTCAGTTATCTTTCCATGTGAGCTGTCAGCTGGGAGAATGCGAGGTTGCTGTAAGGAGGCCTTTCAGCCTCTGCACTGTCAAGTGAGTTGCATGTCTGACGCTGGAATGAATAGGCTGTGGAGTTCCAACATCTGCATCATTGTACTTGTGGGCTGGGCAGCCCCCAGATGTTTGTAGATTTTTTTGTTTTAAATTAGAGTCAGGCCTGAAGATGAATTAACTCTTTCTAATCTCCAATATTTACTTTTGACAAAGCTGGGTCTTTCTGTTTGTTCGGTCTTTCTGTTTGCTCAGCATTTCTGTGTTGATGGAGCCTTCTTACATCTACTATTAACAAAAGATAATTAGGACATTTTCCCAACATAAACTAGAAATAGAGCTGTTTTATAGAAAAGAAGAGGTTGGTACAACTTTTTCAAAAGAAACTTCTGCAAGGATATATAATTTGAAAAACAAAAACAAGACTACGGGAATCTATCCAACAGCCAGACTGTTCATCATTCAGGAAAAGTTTCACACATGCTGATCTCCATGAGGTTTCATCCTCAATAAACCATCGGACAAGCCAGCAGCTGCAGTCTCTGACTTCATTAACTTTAATAAAATAGTAATGTACACTAGTCAGCTGTGGATCCTGGACTGTAATGAATATTTCTCTCAGAAATTCCTCCTTCAGATTACTCTGATGCAGAGTGTCAAGCCAACCTTGGTTTATTTTAAAAAACATTTTGAACTTTGAACATCACAATTTTAGGCGTAAATTAATAGAGGAACTAATAATTTCTGGTTTGGAATGTAGCAAAGAAGAAATATTTGCATGAAGTAACTTGTAAAGCTTTGTTAAAATGTTTTGCATCATAGAAATTATTATTTGCCACCAAAAGGAAGTGATGTATGTAAACCTTCCTTTTATTCCTAATGTATACTTACATATGTAATAATTTCTTAATTCTGAATCCTTAAGGGAAATCAAATCTAGTAATTTCCTGGTTTTTTCTAGTTGCTTTTCAGTTTGTTGCTGTAGTATTACTGAAAGAAGGGAAAATGAGGAAACAAGAATATCCCTCACATCATAATGATGTGTGTTGGAATCAAGAATTGCATTTGAAGGAACAGATAATTTGAACCACGGACTTGAAAGGTCCCTAAACCCTACCTTGTACTCTTGCTGTAGCTCTCAGGTGCTTCTGAGTGGGCAGACACAAGGAGAACAGGGATAAGTAACCCAGCAAATCACCTTACTTAGACATAAAAGATTAAATGGGAGGGAAATCTTGTCTACTTATGAAAATAGGTTTATTGCTGAAAAATCTGTTCAAGTCAGGAATGTGTCGGTCTTCCTAAGCCACAATTTAGAGGCTGTATCCTAACTTGCAGTGTATGAGCCATCAAGGACCTGCAACTATTAAAACTGAACCTTTTCTCAAAATGAAAAAGCATTCAACAAAATTGCATGTGCATTCTTAATGTTCTAATTAATTTTAAAAGCTTTAAAACTGCATATGGGTTTGGGGTTTCAGTTTTGGGTTTTGAAGAGGGGGAGATGGGAAAGTTGGACCTTTTCATGTCTTCTTGTTTTCAGAATCAGGGAGCACTCTGTTCATTTTTTACTGCTTATAGCTTTTTATTTGTATTAGTATTTGCTGTTTGATGTGTCCAAGGAAGAATAGGGTTCGATGTTTTATATTGATTTTCATCAGTAACACTCAGAAGTACTAACTGAAATTGTGCTGTGCATTTCCAAGAGGTTACTCCAATTTATCACAGTTCATTAGATCATAAATTCTTTGAAGCTTAGGGCCATCTTTTTGATGTTTGTACAGCCTCCAGAATAATGAGACGGAGGCTCTAAGGTGTGACCCTAATGCAAATAGTCATAGATCAAAGCTTAGAACAAGTAGACAACAGGAGACCTTGGACTTCACTCTCATGAGCTTTCTTCTCAGCTGGGATAATGAAATGATAATGCAGGTAAGAAATGGGTGAATTATTATCCTCAGTTTAAAGATAATAAGGAATACTGAAAGTTTTCAGCATATTTGCCCCAAATCTCTGTTCTCACATCAGATCCCAAGTTTTAAATTTTACTTTCATGCCTTGAGCTCGAGATTAAATGTCCTCTCCATATCTGCTCTCTTAGTGAAAAGGATTAAGTTGCTATTTAGAAAAGACCCTAAATCCTTATATGAAGGATTTTAAAATTTTCTAATTTTAAAGTTTTCTAATTCCATGTTCACCTAATGATGTGAGTTTCACTGTAATGATCTAGAATTTGATTTTACTACTTCAGCACCAGATTGAGGTCTTTTAATGAAAAGCATAATATTTTTTATGAAGTAAGAAATGGAAGCCAAAGTAAGTGTCGGAGTAATTGCCGTTGTAAAATAATTTTCAGATTACTTTCCATCTCAGTTATGTTCTCTTGAAATGGTTCATCTGAGGTGTCTCATCTGCTGATGGATTTAGGGTCATGATAACAGTGGCTTCATTTTATATCTGACTTTGTCAGCTTGAAGTAATCACTATTAAATATTTTTGCATTTTGCTAAAATAGTAATTCTAGTAAAACAAATCCAGTTTGCAAATTAGTACTGTTTAGCAGGAAGACTATTTCGTATGTTTAGATAGTGCTCTGCAAATTTGCTAAATGTTCAGAACGGTAGCTTAAAGAGGCAATTCTTTCTCTTCCAAATATTATTTTAAAATAAATGACTCTCATCCTAGCTAGTTTTCCGATATCTATATACTTCAAGTGCCTGAAGGCCAAGGGTTGAATTATGGTGATCACGTCTGTTTTATAGCTGTCTTTCATATGAGATTATGTGAAGAAAAGACAGTTTCTTTAAAAAATAGATTAACAAGTGAGAATATAGACAGGATCATAAAACAATAATCATCACAGGGAAGACATTTACAGTTACCTGTGGGAAAAGTGAGAGATCCTGTACTGTCAAGCCAGTGTAAGAAGAGCAGGTTGCCCTCCCCTTTTTCTTTTACCCCAAGGTACCCACTTAAAAATATTTTCTCAAAATTTCAAACATGGTGCAAGTTTAAGGTCACAGTTTCTGCTCTGCATTGTCCTCTGTGTTTTTCTTATTTGCTGCATGGACCTTGTGTCTCTGTAACTTCCACAAGTAAGTAATTAGATTTTCACTTGACTATCCCAGTCAAATATTCCCTGAATATTTTTGAGGGTATTCTGTGAATGCAGTAACTCAGAAAGATGTCCACAGGTGTCATTTGTGTTAAATTATCAATACATTTAAAGTAGTATTAGAGCTTTGGATGTAGTTCCTAGGAGCAAGGAAAAAATTGCATGTTTAGTTAAATGCAGGCATTTTCTTGGCCACTTATACTAAAATACTGCTATTAATTTCTGTGAATATACCATTTAGTTTAGCACATTATTGTAGATTATCCATCTGATTGGATTACACTTTGCATACTGACTCAGCACATTTCCCCACTGAAGTTTCTCTACTAACAAGAAAAAATTATGCTCATTCTTTACAACTGAAGTGGTTCTCAGTATAGGAAATCTACTGTTTAGGTGGAAAAAAAAAATAAGAACAAAGTAAAAAAACAATAAAAAGGTAGTTCACATTTCATGTTCCTGACCTTTAATACATCTCAGCACCTGTATCTACCCTTTGGTGTCTATTGTCTTGCTCATAGAATGTGTATAAATCATTTGCTGCACACCAAAGTAGTTATAATACTAGAATGTAAAGAGCAGATTATCTTCTATGATAATGATAGCCTAAAAAATTAAAAATCAGATTATGTTCGAAATTTGGGTTCCATGAAAAAATGACCAAAAAGTCATATTAAATTGCCAGGTTGCTGAAGCTAAAGCACTAGCTCTACACATTCATGACTCTTTCTCCAGAATAACTATTTTCTGGTGTGCTGCTTGTCCTCTGCTTGACAGGCAATTGATTCTATGAATCAAGAATTAAAACAGGAACCATTTATTCTAATTATGGTGCAGTAAGGCCCACAATATTAAAAATTCTGATTCAGAAGGGATGCAGTGTCCTTAAAATAGACAATTTCTTATTTCACATTAAACTGGAAAAGTTCTTTAATAAACTTAAAGTCATGGATAATAGTTATTTGTTCCTATTACTAAGACTATTTGTGCTTGAATGAGGATTTTGTTCCTAACTGTGACTTCTTCTATTTTTTGTCCCACAGGGAATCCTTGTTCCTGTGTTTGTAATGTCCTTGCATGTTGCCATGGCAAAAGTGTGATAGTACAAGATCAGCATTATCATGTTAGTCAAGGACAAAGGAGGCAGAAATCAGAACTTTAATCGCAAAATGGGAAATGTCTCTGAAATTTTCTCTGCTTTTATAAGATATAGTGTTTTCCAGTGCAAAAGTGTCAATACTTTTTCATTTGTGTTTATTAATAGATATACTATATATGTATAAAAATCCATCATGATTCCTTCCAGAACTTGAAGAGTTTATTGACACTGAGCAGGGGAAGGCTGTAATAATTTTGTGGCCAGCTTCAGTCTGAAGAAGTTACTGCAAGCCAAACGCTCAGAATTGCACAATCCCACCTTGAACTGGCACATGGAAACTCCTGGCTGTTCCTGTAGATGTTGTTATGAAAGAAGGAATCTGAAGCCTGACAGTGAAGTCATCTGGGAAGCATCTCTTTGAAGGAGAGGCGCTCTTGGAAATGGTGTCGTGGCCTGTTTGCTCTGGTGGCTCAGAGGTGCACCCAGAAGTTCTGAGCTAATCAAATGATCCCAGTTTTAAAAAGCTTCACCTTCTTGGTAAAGCAGAATGGTTTGCCATTTTTATGAGTTAAGATTGCCTTTATTATTGATTACTTGGGCAACATAGCTTGTTTCTTCATAAGGGGTTTTTTGCCATCTCTGTTCAGGTTTTGCTGTTCTTGGGGAGGTTTTGTTTGATAGGCCTAATATTTACAACAGGAAAAAAAAATGTCAGCAGGGCAAGTGGAGCTTGAGAACATGGAGAACAGAGAGTTCAAGCTTTAACTTGCTATGTTTTGTGAACAAAAGTGAGATTTTCTGCAGAATGCTAATACAGAGCTGACCAATACCTGCTGCAGTTAAAGGAGCAGTGGCTTTATGAAAAGCAGTTGATGCAGGAGAGTAAAACAGAGCAAAAAACTAGGACAGAAGTTTTGCATAACTTATGCAGGGTGTTGAACTTCTAAAAATACCAACACTTGCGATCTTGATCTTCCTGTTCCTTTAATTGTAGCATTTTACTAGATATGTGTGGTGTCTGCAAGGTGGTAGAGGATGTGGGAATCTGTCCTTTAGCTTCAAGAGAATGCTAAAGAAAATGAACTTTAACTTCAGTTTGGGTAGAGTTTATACAAGCACGAAAAAGCATTTGGATTGTTACTCAGCAGTGCAGTGAAGTTCCTACTAGGTTACCAGTGTTGTTGGCTAGCATCTGTAGAGGTGAATTGGGAATTAAAGCGAAGGTGATGTCTGTGTTCTGAAGCTTCTAACGGTACATTTCACATCTTTGCAAAAGAGTCTGTGGATGTAGAGCTGTTTGTATTACCTCAGTGGAATACAGGAGTTGTTGCAACTGTGTCTTATGGTTAAGGTGAGTTAAATACTGTGTTGGCATCTGGTCTATGAAAGGAAAAAGAAAAAAAGCAGTAAATGATGTCAACTTTCTTACATTAAGTTATTTGAAAATATCTAAGACTTAGTGAAAATAGTCTTTTAGTAAATTTGAGGCCATAGTCAGATTTTACTACTTTTGCAGAGAAATTATGTTTGAGTTGAATCCAATTCCTGTGGCGCGGAACTAAGTCTAGTGTCTAATTATGGGTTTGTAAAGCTGCAAAATCTGTCCACTCTGTTATTATGCACTTCTAAAGCTGAACATCTGATGTTTAAAATGGTGAATATGTATTATTTTTAGGTGACTTTCTTCAGTAAAGGTAAATTTAATTATTTTTTTTTTAAAAATGGAAACAGTCCAATGAGGAATAAAAATTTTCTAAATTGAATCATTTAAGCAGCATGGTGTGTCTTCAGTGAGTGAAGAGCAGAGGCGCTTCATGTTTGAAGTATCCTTTCTAAAGGAAGTGTCAAGTTTGGTATTTAGTTCTGTTCTTATGCATGTGCAGGTGCCCTTTCCTGTGCACCTGTATTATCAGCCTTCCCTTAATACTGGGTCAATAATGATAATTCTTACAGAAATAAAAAGGTACCATATTTTAAGACTGAACAGTGAATTTAGAGCTGCCAGTAACAACAGAGGATTGCAGGATCTGGCAAGGGATGTTATTCAGCACCTCCAGCTGGATGACTCAGTCATCTTCTGTGCAAGTCAGAAGAAACTCAGAAAGACTGTATATAGGGTCCAGCTAGATCCCGTTATTCAACAGTATTTTCATTTGATAGGTTTTCTCCTGTTAGTTATCTTCAAGCTTTCAGGCAATAACAAAGATACACTGCAGGAGGCTTAGCAGAGTTGCTGAGTAGTGGTGGAGAAACAGAAGACAGTGATTTGTTGTCATTGTTTGATGCTAGGTGAGTCTGTGGTAGGTGTCAATAATTTGTGTATTGGAGCAAAAGAGGATAAATAACTTGAGGATGGTGCCTTTGTGTATCCACAGATATCCTCCCCTGGTGCAGTAAAAGGAGCTGACAGATGCTCCCACAAAAAAAAAAACCCCACACAAATAATCAGTTCACATGTAAAAGCAAAAACTGGAAACAGATTATGTCTAGATAGAAACCCAGAAGATAAAGATTGGAAGCATGTTGTTCTTCTTTAATTTATTCCTTCATTACATCCATAGATGGAGGTTTAGGTTGGATATCAGGAAAAAGTTCTTCACCCAGAGGGTGAGCAGGCATTGAAACAGATCCCTCAGAGCAGTGGTCACAGCCCCTAAGCCTGACAGAGTTCAAGGAGTGTTCGGATCTCAGGCACATGGTGGGATTCCTGTGCAGGACCAGGGGCTGGACTTGATGATACCGATGGGCCCCTTCCAACTCAGACTATTTTATAATTCTATGATTGTATTCACCCTCTGAGCATGTGAAGGCTAAAGAACCTTGTGGCACACATGAAGAAAGAATGCTGTCAAAGGAATGTGTGTGAACCAGTCACAACCAGGGAACATTTGATGAGAAATAATTTTGTTTTCCAGTGATAAATTCACTCTTGCAATCTTCCTCTGCCCTTGTTTATTACATACCAATGTTAACCCTGATTTTATTTGTTGGCTATGGGAAGTGCACTTGGGATTGAAAGGAAAACGGGCCTTCAGCATGATATACTACTAGTATTAGCATCACTGCCATTTGTGCACTGTTAAAAATGTTCCTTTTTAAGCCCATACATCAAAAGTTTTTAAAGAATTTTCTAAAAATTTCTTGATTTTGTGGGATTTTTTTCTCAAAACTGGAGTATCCTTAAGGGATATTCCTGTTGCCCTCCTATCCTGATTGGGAATGTGGAGCTTGCTTAGACCAGCAGTGAACTGAGAAGTCAGGGGAGCAGAGCAGAGAGCCATTCTTTGTTCATCCACCTGTCTGAGGTGCAAGTCACTCTGCACAGAGCTGGGTTAGTCTTGGCTTGGGGCTAAAGTCAGGGTAGCTGGAAGGTGGCTGATAATGGTGTGTGCAGTGGGAGGTCAGTGGACACCTCCCATCACCATCCCAGCTCCACTGTAATCTTCAGGTTCAGCCTGACAGCTCCTCGGGGCATGATCCAGTTTGAGATGTGCTCCTGAAGTGCTGTACAGATGATGGACTGAAGAAAGAATGAATGTTTTATCTCATTCAACTGGTGTTTTCTATAGTGACAGTCTTGACAAGATAAATGTTTTACCTTTTCTGCTTTCTTTCTGTATTCTAGCCTGCTCTTATCTTCCTTGTGGAGGTACTAGATGTATTTTTCAACATTATTTTACTTTTAGGTTTAGATGCATTAGTGCAGAGAACAGCTTTGCTGGTGTGCTGTAATGAGATTTGATTTTTGATTTTGTCCTTGTTCATAACCCCCTTAACATATGACCACACTGATCTCTCTGGAGGATATTTTTCATCATTTATAAAGTGTGACCTTAAGTCTTCTGAATTTCTGTTTACAAGCTAGCTACGGTAATATAACTGTATACTCCTATTGTATTTTCCTTTTTCTGTGCCATTTTCCCATCTGGCTGCAGAGGAAATGCAGTGGGACTTGAGGAAGAATGTGATCTGGTTTAATTATTCATTTGCCATTCAAATTACACCAAGCTGTATTCAGCCCACTTGGACCCCACATCAGGCTTCTTCCCAATCAGCACCTATGTAATTTTTCTTCTTACCAAATCTGAACAGGGGTTAGAAGACAGGCAGGATTAGAACTCCCACATGTCCTCATTTTCTCAGGTTACCTTTTCCCAAATATTTCTAGGTATTTCTGTGTCCAGACATTTGTGCAGGAGCCACATCCAGGGGCTGGTGAGGTGTACTGCTCCAAGGAAACGTCTGTGTTGTCTGTGTCCATCAACTGTTAAAAAAGATACATTGAGCTTTAGTTAACAAAGTATATTCTTCATTATTTATTAAGAGATCAAAATTGAAAGACTGAAATGTTTGGTAGGGAGCGTTCTTAGTTACAGCAATTCTAGAGAACAGAACTACAGGTTAAACCAGAGTGGCTTGTTGAAAGGTTTTTTGAAGGTAAACACAATGTGTTTTTACATCAGTGCATCTGGAAGTTTGCTTTGTTACCTAATTATTTTACTGTCCTTTCTCTAATACTCTCTTTTTTTCCCCCAAAAAAACATTTCAATAACTTATCCAATAGATTGTTCTTTTTTTATACCTTAATTGCTGTCAATATTTTTACCTCTGTATTTTCTCACATGCATTTGGCTTAATTCTATTGATGGATGAAATACCTGGTAATATTTGATTTTCATCAGAAGACCTTTTTTTAAAAAAATGTTTTTAGTTGCGCATTCCTTCCTTTTTTGCAAATAGTACTGAAACACTCCCTCAAAAAAATGCGTAGAATTTCTTCCCTGTGTCAGGCCTACCATTTGTGTGGAACATGCTACATGTCAGACAAGCAGGGGGCGTTCAGGGAATGTGCTGATGTCTGTGCCACTTTTCTGTCTCATACTCCCATGTGGTGAGTTGGATTCCTGCTCTCATATGAGCTGCAGTCAGGCCTGGTAGAGACAGTTGTTTTTAAGTAGCCACTAGAAAAGACTCCCCCAAAGGGAAAAATCCAGACGCTTTTGTAGTCTGGCAAAAACATGTATTTGTAGAGAACCAAGGAAGCTGTTGCAGGTGAGGAACTGTGGGGTGGGGAAAGAGAAGGAACCCAGCGTAGAAAGAGGTGTCTGTTTTATGGACCATGCAGTCCTGCTGTTTAAGTGATGGAGAAGGTTCATATATGCAAGGCTGAGCAAAAACTGCATGTTTTAAGAAGTGGTTAACAGCTTAGACATTTGTTCTTCTGTTTTCAAAACCGGTCTCACCTCTCTTTCATTCTTGTTTTAAATCCCGTGGTTCTGATGTTGTCACAATGTGGATGCATTTGTCTTGCTTTATCAGTAAATCAGCATCCCTGTAGAATGGAGGAGGTGGGAGCTAGTTTGTCAAATGCTGGCAGCAGGTATCCAGTAATTTTGCATTGCTTTTTTTTTCCCTCTCTCTTTATTGTATGAGTTTGGTAAGTGCTTTCTATAATCGCATTTAAATTTGCATGAAATAGAACCATTAATGTTCAGGCATTTCAGAGTAATAAAGACATGTGGCACTGCAAAAGATTGGATATGTGAAGACAAAAGGAAACAGATGTTGTTTAAAATTAAAATGTCCTACACTGCTCTCTACTGGAAGAGTGGAAGTCTACATTAAATATTCAAAAGTGCATGTTGTTTTTTTTTCACTCTGGTAAACTAATTTTTTCAAGCCGTGGATAGAGCTTTTTGTGTTCCCCCTAAGTTTGGAAGAAAAGCACACTGATATAATTTGAATGTAAAAACGGTAATATGTTGAGGGTCAAAGTGTAAGCTGCCGGGGGAAGAATTACTAGAGAGTGTCCTGCTAATGTCAAGGAAAAAAGGGGTGAACAGTTAACCTTAACAATTCACCTGACCTTACTAGTGGATATTGGGCTATATCATAGCAGCAACAGACTTGTCAGAACTGTAAAGGATCCTGGGTGCCTGAAGTTGCCCTGTATTTGAATTGACTTTTAATCGAGCAAGAAAAATAAAAGTAAAGAAAATTTACCTTTTAATAGATTCTCCAGCCAAAGCTCAACTATCCAAACAGTTTTTTAATGTCACTGTGGAATTGGACCAAAGGATGTATTGTTCACACAAAATGCATAGGACAATTTTCAGCTACGTTCTGAAGGAAGGAAGGGTCTGTGTGATAATCTGTTGTGTAAGACAGCCCTCCTGGCCATTACAGGGTTAGATTATTCTCCCGACTGTTCTTGATGATAAAACTTGTGTTGATTTTAATATGATGCAATAGTGTCTGTTAATTCTCTGCAGCTGCATTATCTTGCAGATCTTTGCATTTGGAGGGAACACATCTGGCTGTCTGCTAATATTACATTACAAACAGTTGCATCTGAGGTTTTTGTCTTGTATATGGCTGGTCAACAGCTCGCTTTCATAATGGCAATCATTTAAAGGAACTTTAAAGGAACACTTAAATTGTTCTCACTGATAAGATCTCTTGATCTCATGAATTTCTGCTTATAGACAGCTGCAAGTGAAATCAAAATAACTAATATATTAGAAAAATAAACTTTTATCAGTTTTGTAGGCAATGTGGTTGGAAGAATGGCAAACTGCAGTGAAAAATGGGTAGTAATTTATATGGGGAAAGCATTGCTTTAGCTTGCTTTATGTTATACAAATATTAAATATCATCCTTTTTGAACTTCTTCAAGTATCCAATGCAAATTCAGTATGATCATGATGATCTTCTCATTAATATTAAACAATACGTAAATATTTAAAAAGATGAGTCTAGTGGCATGCCTAAATTATTGATCATTTTTCTTTGAATTGGCTTATTATGCATGACATACACCAACCTCAAGAATAATCCTTTTACTAGTTACAAACAGTAAACACATGTAGCAGTCATATGTAAACATTTTGCTGTGTTATTCTGTATTTGAACACATTACTTATGTAAAGAACACTTAAGAATTTAATGCATTTATTAGTTTGCATATAGGATTAATAGTGAATGATCCAAAGGGAATCTGTTATTCTATTTTCTGTTTCTCTCTTCTGCAGTGCAGTGTCAGATTTGTATTAGCTTGACTCTCAGGAACAGTTACATTTCATATGATGGTTGTTCTGCATGACCCAGGTGGCAGAAGGGAGCCAAGGGAGCCTGAACTGCTGAAAAAACACTGACTTTTCAAGTTCCCGCCTAGACCTCTGTATCAGTGCTTCTCTCTAAAAGAGCCTGGGTTGAAATGAGAAGTTTCATGTTTTTGCTTTGGAATTGTCATTGGAGAAAGACTTCCATGTTAAATACTTGTTCTATTCATGCCACAGCTGGACCGAATTCCTGATGTAACCCGTATTTGTTCTCCGTGTTTGTGTGAGATTTGCTGAACAGACCGCAATGAAATGGCCATCTCCCCATTTCATGAGGATGGTGAATTCGTTGCTAGTTATTGACTTTCTAAATCCCTGAGGTGGTAATGCAGCCTCTGTGCTGGGGATTGTACAAACACGGACACCTTTGTCACACTGACCTTGTCCCAGCTTTGCAAATACACATGTTTGCTAAGCTTAACTATTGTGAGTAATGCCATAGTAATTGGTACATCATATTAAACAAAAAATGATGATAGCTCGCATGGATAAGGTACAGAGCAGAGGCTAAAGCAAGCAATAAAAAGCTTCCAGTGAAAACATTAGCTACTTGTTAAACCCATATTGCATAATCATTATTTTGATGCAGTTAGAAAATAACTTGGTCTGATTTGAAATTCTGTCAATATTTTGTTCCCAACAGAACAGTCCTATTAATGCAAATATTCAGAATATTTGCCCTTAATTGCTGGTGTTCTCTCTATTATTCATGCCAAAAATAAATAAAAAAAGAGTGGTCAGCTATGTAATATGTAAGCAATTTGAACATATCTGAATCAAAAAAATATAGAATTGAAATTAAAAGAGGTACATGTAGATACAAACAATGCAATCCATGGTATGCCCTTATAATTTCTGATTGATATTAACCCTTAAGCTACAAATCTTTGTCTATCTGGATTAAATGCATTTTAATGTATTTTCCTGTGCTGGATATTTTATTGCACATAAGCTTGGATTTCACATCCAGTTCAAAACTACTGAGAGCAGTAGAAATTTCAGAAGTGATGCTTCATGTCAAAACTGACACTCATCTGGAAGACAGTACATTGTGGATGAGTGATTGAATTCTGGAAGGTTATGGTTCATAAATACTGGTGTAAGGCTTGTGGTGTTTTTTATATTCTCTGAGTCTTGGTTGTTTACTTATTTTTTAACTTACGGAGCAAATCCAAAGTGTTTCTTCAGATTTTGTCACTCTTTTAAACCTTTGATCGCAGCAGTTTATCTTTCTATCTAGATGTCCACTTCTCCCTCCCCTCCATGATTAGAAATGGTAATTTCTGGTTTGGGAAACATTACTATGAGCTTTAAAAGTCAGTGACATTTGACAGATTCCCCAGCTGTGGCAGAAGCTTAATTTGGTGGTTACACTTTCTAAGGCAGTGATGTGAATTAGCATGAGGTACAAGCCCCTGGGAAGACTGTATTTGTGGAAGTTATCATGAAAAGATTGTTCTGCTGCTGGGATTTGTTGAGTACAGCAAAGATACCTCCACCCTTCTTGAACTGTGAATTAGAGGAGAGGGCTGAGAGGGAAGTTGCAGGGAAATGACTCTGTTTTTGAGGCATCTTTTTCCGTCTCAGATTTCAGCCATCTGGATGGGAGCAAGCAAATAAGAAACACAGGGCAGCCCTGTGCCCTTCTGGAGAAGTAACTGCAGGTGAGGCAGCATAACCTGGGGCACCTAGATGTGGATGTGACCCAATTCCACCCAAAGCCTGCCTCTAAATCTCTATTGAGAGGTACCAGGGTGCTTACACTGATGATGCCTCAGGAGCTGCCAGTTTCAAAACTACACAAGTATTAGGAATCACACATGGATGAAGGATGCTCAGCCATCCTCCCCATCTCCATGGGCAGCAGTGACCTGTGTTCTCTGCTCACTGAGCCTTGTCCACACTTGCAGCTGTTATTTCCTGTGTTTATGCAGGATTCCTGCACAGTGTGTCGTGTACTTTGGCCTGCTCACAAATTTACAGCAATTACACTTGTGCCTTTTGTGTTCTGCCAGGTGTGGGGTGTATAAATATGCCTGTGTACAGATATCTGACATTACTGATATTTGAGCACTCCTCTTGAATTCTCATCTGACCTTACCCACTCTTTTTTTTTTCTTTTTTTTCCCCACATCCACTTGCTCAATATACTCACCCACCTTTCCCTTTGTCCCTGCCACCTATAGTATCTATAATGTCCAAGAATAATTCCTCTTTCTCTAGATGCATTTTGTGCAGTGGTCACTTTTCCAGGGAAGATCCCTCACTCTGTTTAAAGTCGTGAGATATGTTGCATGAAAGACATCAAATCAATAGCAGAAGTTTCTGCTTTGTTATTTGGTCTTTGTGCTGGAGAATTGTAATAGCAGAGAGCACTGACAGCAGATGTGCGTGGTGTTTTGATTTACACACTGCTCTATTCAAGGTGGCACATCATATTTCAGAATCAGCAGCAAATTTCTAATGAGGCTTAATTATTGGTGGAGCTGCAGTTTCTTTGCAGGAGTACAGCAGGAGTACAGCTTAAGTACACTCAAACTTTGAAGGTTTGGTAGAGTTTAAAACTTCAGTTATTCAGGTGAAAGCATCTGTAGCTTGACATATTTAAGTTCCTTTTGAAATTAGGACTTAAAAATTGTTGATACCTCTGTGTGTTGTGTTACACAGAAGATTCTGTAGTTTAGTGAGAAAAGGATGGGGAGGTTCTTACTGGCGTTATTTTGGCATATACATGTACATGGTGTGATTAAATCTAACTGTACCTCTGTGAAAGTTGGGCAGTTCAAAATTAATATATAACACAGGTGAGTTTTGGGTGGGATTATCATAACTTGTAACAGTATGATAGAGGGCAAGCAAAACTGTACAGAACATGAAAGCACTTCATTGTACAAATAAAGTAATGGGAAGGTGCCTTTATGTATTAGCAGGTGTATGGTTTTCATTAAAACCTTATTTGGTAAAAATATCAGCTCAAGTAGAAATTCTTTGAATATGACCCTCATTTTTCTGTAAGTGGGAGCCTTTAAATCTATGGAATTACTGTACCTACCATCTCTGAGAGAAAAATCAGTCCCTTTAATTCATCTTGCATCACTGTATGAAAATTTTCGTAGCATAGTTCCAACAATTGATTCATGGCAAGTATCTTCTGCCAGTACTTTTTGTGTATTTTTTTGCATTATTTTCTCAAAAGAGATTACCAGAATGGTGATTTCCACATGGAAAATGTACTTTACCCTCTAATTTACAGATTTGTGTAGGATGTTTTATTAAAGCTGACTTTGATGTCTAATTAGAATTTATTTCTCGTTACTCTCTTGATTAGAAATAGTTGTACAAAGGTTTGCCATTTATCAACTAATGAAACAATCCAAAATGTTATTTGGAAATAGTTGGAAAATAAGATTACTTGAGTTGATTATGCCTTTCAAAACATAACTTACTGCTCACAAATTACAATTTTTTTCAGTTTCTTGGCAGTACAGAAGTGGAGCAGCCCAAAGGCACAGAAGTTGTAAGAGATGCTGTTAGAAAATTAAAGGTAAGTGAGAATTTTTAATGAAATATAAATGGAAATGATTCTTAACCTGTTTTCACAGCTAAGACACTTTGCACATTTTCTGGGTAAATTCACTGGTTCTAGAAGCAGTTGCTTTTATGAATCTCTTCACTGGAGTGTAGACTCTTCCTTTTTGCATCTGTATTGTCAGGGGTTTTGCTGTGCAAGTATTTAGTTGTCTTATAGATTATACAATTATTTATAAATATTTATAAAGTTAATGTACTTCAGTGTGTAATGCTTGCTCTTGGGAAACTTTAGGGCTTTGTTATTACAAACTGAAGCAGCAAGAGTTTATTTTAGCTGTCATCCTCTCTTTAGGCCTGACTCACATCTATGGCTGAGAAAATCAGACTTTCACAATTTCTTCTTGGTTGTGTGGCCTTGGGCACCAAGGGACTTGTGGATAATTAAAAATATCCCAGTGAAATGATTTGTTGAACTGATAACATGGCTTTGCACTGATTGCTGAGTGACAGCTCATGTGCTTAGAGCTCTTCAGACACTGTGAGCTGCAGCAGGGAACGTTGATTTCATTGCTCTCCTCGCTCACTGTGGAACTGCACTGCTTCATGCTTAAGGCTTAGAACTCTTGGAACTTTTCATTATTCATTTAAATAAGTTTCCTTGGGAATGGGCAGGAAATTTTGGGAATCAGTATTGAAAAATTTGATTCTGTGTTATTGCCATAATAAAAAAGGGTAGAAAAAAGGCATGGAATTATTCATGTAGCTCAGCTTTTAAAACTGAGGTTTCCCTTGACCTAAGCCATCTTTACAAGATTGATCAGTAATCGTATTAAGGCGTTGAAACAGAAGGTTTGCACCATTGTTTTTGCTCTACCAAAAATAGTACAGCAGCCTTTAATAGTTTGTTTAGTCAATTTTTAGAGTGTTTTATGCCAAAAAGATTTACCTGTTGCAGTTAGTCATTATTGTCTAGTTTTGTCAAGTGTTTTAGGCTAAGGTAAGAGTTTGTGTGCACCTTATGCAGTTTATGGTTAATACTGGAGCAAAGCCTGTTGTGTTCAGTGTTCTGTGTTTATAAAATTCCAATACCCCATGCAAAGTTAATTGTGTGCAGAAACCTGTTGTGATGATAAGCTGCTCTGGAGAAGCTTTGATTCTATTTTAATGATGTTTTATTGGACTTTTCTGAAGTAAAGCAGCTGCTAAGTGTCTCTATCTCACTGGTGGAACTCCAGGCTAACCTGGGCTCACACTGATTACTGGAGGCTTCGGATTGTATGATTTTGTACCTGAAATAGTTTGCTCCAAAAGCAGATCCAAAAAGGATTTCAAATAACTACTCTCTGAAGTGTGGGAAGAGCCAGAAATTTTATATATATGTATGTGGTGTCATTGGAGTATGTAGATATCTGTCCTAACTTTTTACACGTGTTCCATAAAGAAACCACCTTGGAGATGGATGTCCGACTAGTCGCTGCCAAAATTACACTGTTTTCTTCAAGTTTGGATTTTTGGAGCTTAGGTGAAAAGTATTACATGTGATCTTAGATAATCACAAGTTTATTAGAAAACTTCCAAAGTAATCAAAGACAACTTTTGGAAGGACTTGAAAAATCTTGGAACACAATTCAGAGGGCAATAAAAAAGTTTAATGTTTGAGACAATCGTCAATTAGTTGAATACTCTTTTCAACACTGACTGACATTGTGCATCTGTATTCTTTGAAGAGAAGCCCAGAAGTATTTGATTTCGTCATTAAGCACACATCTGTAGCTTGGTTTTAGAAAATCAAAATTGAAAATTTTAAAACATTTCTTTATTATTTCTTTCAAGATAAGTCATTAGTTTTCAAGCTAATGACTTATCTTTAAAGAAATAATAAGAAATATATTGAAAGAAAATATGTAGTGATTTTGGGAGTAGGAGAGTTTTTAGAAGAAGTGTAGCTTGTGATGGCATGTTTACATTGTTTAGTTATATGGATTTGGTTTTAATAGCAACGTTGTTAATCATAATTTGTTTATAATTAAAATTAATAGGTAGCAGAAAAACAACTGACACTTTCTTAATGTTTGAAGCTATTTTTACAAGTGACCTCTATCGCCCTAATAGCTCTTGAAGTCATGTGCTTACGGTGACAGATAGATCATGAAATACTGTCACCACAAAGTATTTTTCTAAGCCATCATGTCATAAACTGAGTCAGAGGAGAGATTTGATATACAGCTGTTTACTACTTTAAATCAAAAGCCCTTAACTCGCTCAGCACAAAGACTCGGCTTGCCAAGCACAGAAACGGCAGCTGCCATGCCAAGAACTGACTTTTCCCAGCAGGGGGAGCTGATGTTCTACAGAAACAAACTTGGAGGGACTTTTTTTTTTTGTTTGTTGCCCCTTTGTACTTCTTTTATCCCAAATACTGCTTTTACATTTTCTTGACAATTCTTCTGGGTCAGTTGCAATTAGAAGATGCAGTTTTTTCAAGCATCTATTTCATTTTTCTAGGGGTTTCTCCAGTGGTTTCACCTAGCTAGGATTTGCCTTTGTGGGTTTTTTTTTTCCTTCAGGTTTTCTAGTCAAACTAATTTCTAGAATGAAACAAAAACTTAAAATCATATTACCAAGGTGCCTACATACCAAAAATGTCTACATTATTCAAATGCCTAAATGTTGTCAAATCACAGTTTATTTTATAAAGTGAAATGATTACCTTCCTTGATTAATGAAAGATACAATTTCCAGATCAGACTGTAGGAATGAATTTGATCCTTCTTATAAAGTGCTTGAAGGGTTGCCAGAGGTGAGAACAGGTAGAAAGATCAGTATGGAAAGGGAAGCACAACTAGACAGTGGTAAGCAGTGTGGAGGGGTGTTAGGGAGAAATCAGAAGTAAAAACCTGAAGTTTGGGCTGTTCCTTTTATAGGCCCCCTGTTCCTTTTATAGGATGTTTTTGTGAGGGCCAAACTTAAGGCTGCTGTTTTGCCCAAGTTTCAACTCAGTATCCTTTTCTTCTCCACTTTTCTTTGGAAGTGGAGACGACCAGACATAAAGTAAATAGAATTAATCACTTTGAAACCACTTGAAATATTCTTCATCAGCTCCTTGACCCATAAGGATACACAAAGTGAAGAGTGCCGTTTGACACACTTCCACACATGCTGCCATGCTGTCCTGCTGCTGCCCTTAAAGGGTCATCAGTGGGTATTGTTCTGAGCTCTCCTCCGTCTGAAAGCTAGGTTTCATTTGTTGTTGAAAGGAGAGAGAAGGGTGGGGTACAGAGAATCTGTTAATATTGGGATAAAGAGGTTTCCAAGCCACACAGCCATGACCGTTCTTTTTGAAGTATTGGAGAAAGCAGAATTTCTGGTTCAGGACCAGTCAGGGACAGCCTGAAGACCAAAGTGGATCAGATGAGAAGAACTAAATAAGAAAACACCTGGTTACCCTCTCTCAAAAAAAAACCTCTAAAATACAATCCCATCCCAGCTCCCTAAAAATCCCCCAAAACTAAAAACAGCCGAGAAAAACAAACAACAACAAAAAAACCAAAAACCCCAAAAACTAGACACAAAGAAAAAAAAACAACACAAAAAAAAACCCAAAACAAAGAAAACCCAAACAAACAAAAAAAACCCCAAACCCAAAAAACCCTACAGACAGAAAAACACCTCCAAAAACCTGCTAAGACTTGATGCATAAGCAGGTCAAATGTAATTTTAATAAGTCTCATAGTATCCAGTTTTCCTCGATACTGTAACAAAAGACAAGATACACAGGAATTTTTTTCTATTTTATTTTTAAAGAAAAGTTAAACCATAGAAAATAGGATTATTTGTATCTGTCGCTTTCTGTAAAAGATGCAACAAAAATGCGATGTTAATTCTAAAGCTGCTAAACAAGAGTGAGCCAATCCCACTGAGCTGCACCAAATCTGTGTCTTGCCTGAGAACATTATATGTATAAACTAACAGCTTAAGAATTTGGCCCATCATGTCTCTTCCCAAGCCATGCTGTGATTCATTATAATTTTATATCATTGTCCAGTTTGATGCCAATGGGAGGCTACAGATTTTTACCCTCTTAAATAAACTTGTTTACTGTGTGAGATACAAATATCCCTTTGTTTCAAATGTGAGCCAAAAGGAGAAAATAATGTTTGCACATCTCCCAAGTGCAGAAGTCCCTCGGGGTCTTCTTTAAGTAAAAGGAGAAGATAGAAGGCAAGTTGGCTGATACCTGACTAAGAGCTTCGATGTGCTGTTCACACCCCACACAAGTTTGGGAGGTGGCTGAACTTGGCATTCTGAACAAGGTCAGCTATGAAAGAAATTGCTGATCAGTACCTTTGTGTTATCTGTTATTACACAGGAGGGGGAGTGGGCAGGAAAAATGCTAAGAAAATAACTGCACCAAATTTTCCAAATTATCTATGTGTGCTGTTCAGTGACTGTAGCCCACTAAACCTCTGATTAAAAATCTCTTTTGTGTGAACATCTGTGTTGAAGAGATTCTTTTGTGGATTTTTTCTTTTTTTTTCCTTTTTTTTTTCTTTTATTAGATGGAGTTTCTAGTAAAGTAGGTTTCCAGCCCTCTGCTAATTCTTGCAAATATCCTGTTATTTTTCTTCATTTTGTTGACATCCTTCTGTATTGGAAATCCTCAGACTATAAAAGTTGAGTATTTTCTCACAAGCAGCTAATGCAGTGCAGCCATTGTTGTCTTAAGGATCTCTTACAATTATCCAAGGATTGCATTAATTTTCCCAGTTTTGCCGTGTTCTTAATTCGATCCTCACAGGGTAGTCTCTCCAGGAACAAAGTTTGTTCCCATAGGTGGGGTTTGCAAAGTTGCCTGTATGGAACCAAACTGGCCCTGTTGTGATGCCATTCTGGTGTTCTGGTTGGTGAAGTGTCCTCTGTTATTTGCCCCTCCATCAGCCTTTGTGGTCTGCAAGCTTCCTCTGTAATGATTTTAGATTTCAGACCATTAGTTATTTTCCTCCCCATTTTTTGCCTCTTATTTTTTACTGCCTGCAGATTTTATCAGTAATTATTTTTCTCCTGGTCATTGTTCAATAATGTCATGCTTAAGAAATAAACCCTGCTGGAATACATTAGAAACATATCTTCCCAATGACAACTTCCTGTTTATAGCTGCATCTGGAGACTAATGTAACCAACTTAACTAATACTTTCTTTCTATTGCTTCATTTGCTTGAATAGAATGGCATACAAAACTCGGTCAGATGCTCCACCTACTTTGACAAGCTGCATTTTTTGTAAAATCCGTATTGATCATTATTAATTTAATCTCACTTGAATTCTCTAGTTCTTGAACTTGATTTATGGCTTTTGAGAGTGGAGACGTGGTAGGGTCAGTTTGTTTACCCTTTTTTTAGAATTGGCGCAGAACTGTCTTCTGGAACTTCCTCGGTGTTGTAAGTCTTCTTGACTACTTGGAGCAAGCTTTGGCCAGCTGTTCTAAAACTTGTGCAAGTTATTCACAGCACTTATTTTAAAAAGTTTTCATGTTTTTCGGGACTCTGATGATTACCATTCTGAAATCAGGCATTCCATCATCATTCTCGATGTATACTATGGCTTTAACCCAGTAAAATCAAATATCATTTATGCCTTCTCTTCATTGCTGCACAGAAATACTTGTGCATGTCTTGTTTACAAAGGGACGCTTTCAAAAATCAGGATTTACTCAAGTTCAAGGCTGTTTCAAGTTGAGGTGTGCCCCAGGATTGTCTTGTTGCATAGGTGTGTTTCTGGGCACTGTAAAGTACATTGGAAGTTGAGGTGCCCAAGCTGTCCAGGTGGTCTGTGGACTTCGTAGTCATTCCATTTAACCCCTGGAGAAGTGCAGAATGCTAAGAAAAGGTATCACATATGTCCTCAAAGCTTCATCCAATAAAGGGACATCATGAAATTACAAATCAGAGAGGAAAGCTAGAGGAGTGGGGGTATTGAGTAAATGCATGAAAATTATCTGAAAGACAATTTAATATTCATCTTGGTGAAAAAAATCCATCCTAATAAAACATTGATTGGCCTATCTTTATTCCTAATTTTTTTAAAGCACAGACTTAAGAAGTAAACAGTTCAAATTTGCAGTATAAAATGTAAGTCAGGTTTGTTTGTTTTTTTTTTGGGGGGGGAGTGTTATTAGTGGTTTTTATTAAAGAAATATTGAATAGGACACATTACGCAACCCAGTCATACAAAGTGTTGTCTAGCCATCATCTAGTGGACTGCTGGCAGATTAATTCTAAGAACAAAATAGAAGAGATCAAGTCTTTCTCAGGTGTTGACAGCAGTAGTGCTTTCAAGCTGACCCTATTTAAAAGAAGGGATTTCCAAAGGAACATCTGGGAAGTGCCCACTCCATGCATGTGAACAGAAGAGAGTGTGGAAATAGTGGGGAAAACACAACAATGTTCACTGTTCGACAACCAAGCAGCTGACAAACTGGAAGAGTTCCTATTTCTACTGCTCTCATAGAAATCTCCTGCAAAAGCTTAATATAAGTGCAGATAAAGGTTTCAAGAGAATGTGCTAAGTAATTTTAAAATAGTTTTTCTTGAATTATAGGAACATTCTGCAGTATGCAGTCAGAAATTCTGTTCTGTGTCAAGCTAAAACTTTGGGGTTAGCTGATGTTGTTTATATGAAGCTTTTTGAAGAAGAAATGAAACAACTTCAGGTGGCAAGAGTTGAGGGGAAATGAGAGTTAATAAAAAAAACCAACAACCTACTGTTATTGTAATTGCTGTTGTGCTTTTCATCTTATAGTTTGCAAGACATATCAAGAAATCCGAAGGCCAAAAGACGCCCAAAGTTGAATTACAAATCTCAATCTATGGTGTAAAAATTCTAGATCCAAAAACAAAGGTAAGAAGTCTACATGTGTTTTTCTTGCTAAACTGATAAATATTGATTTCACCATTTTTAATGTTTTGGGTTTTTTTTAAAGTATTATAACAAAAGCCATTCTGTTGATGGAAAAAAAAGAAATCTTCTAAACCACCATTTTTTCTTACAATACGTGGATAATATCTTTCCAGGATACTGTAATGATAGCCTTGAGTGTAGTCTGTAGCTAATATGGTATTTAATTTTTTTTAATCCTTTCACAGCAGAAGTTTTAAACTTTGAGGAAGATGAAAACAATGTGATAAATAAATGCTAACATTGCATATGGTAAACAAAGCTCCATCTGGTCACCATGATGTAGCTGCCCATATGTAGGTGTTTGCAGGTGAAAGAGGAGACTGCTTGCAGTTACTCGTTCTTCATCCTGCTACTTTGGAAGTGCACTTCTCTTTCTTTAACGTGTTCTCTTTTTTTTTTTTCTTATTTTCTTGTGGTTTTAATTTCATTTTGTTGCACTCCTCCTCCCTAGAATGCCTGTGTTTCTCAGGTGTTTTACTATAGAGATCACATAGCTGGCCATAAGTGCTATTGTAGATTCTTCATCTGCCACAGCATGACGATTTCTGCCTTTTCAGTAGTGAAGTCCATTGAGTTATCCCCAACAGGTTTTCTGTTCCTTTGTTTTTTCTGGTATTTTCAAAGAGGTTACACAGAATCATTACAGAATGTCTTGGGTTGGAAGGGACCTTCAAGACCATCTTGTTCCAACCCCCTGCTGTGGGCAGGGACTCCTTCCACCAGACCAGGTTGCTCAGAGCCCCATCCAACTTGACCCTGAACACTTCCAGGGATGGAGCAATGAAACATCCTCCTTACAGACTTCAAAGAGGAACAATGAGATAAATATAAATAAGCCAACAAGTATTTATTCAGTAGCCAGTAATTGTTAACATCTGCCTGCTCTTACATTTTTATACGTATGTTGAATATTGAATTTGAATGAACCTTTAGTTACTGCTTCTTCTGGAGTAATTGCTGCGTTCAGACACTGGTGCTGCCTTATCTCAAAAGGTGGCTCAGTTCAAGGCTGTTGCTACTTGAACCCATTTTAGTGTCAGACTTGATGCAACCACAATTCAACAGTTCATACATGAGCAGAGGGGGCAGGAAATATTAATATCAACTTTAATTTCATCTTTTGCATTCTCCTTATGCTATAGGGCAGAAAGGGGTGCTAAGCACCATATCCTGGCAGAAACTGTTTTAAAACAATAGTCTTTAATGCCAAAACATGTTAGTTTTCCTAACTCCTTCTGCAGAGATTAACAGAAAGCTGTGAGATAGATGTTCCTGAGGGAGAGAACATTCTAATCTCTTAGCTATGTTGTTATTACAACTCAAATAATAATCAACTGTGAGTAGTCTTTTTATCTCACTTTGTTGCTGAAAGCTACATGTAAATGTAAACTTTAATCAAGTTTTTCCTTCTTTTTTTCACAATTTATAGATGCTTTAGGTCATTACTTAGATTCCATGCTAATTACAGTAATTTTTGTTATGTTTTTGAAACACATTTCTTCAGTATTTTTACAGAGGAATATTTCTTTATGTTCACACCATGATTATTAATTGCAGGAGGAACAAGAAGCCTGGTCACGTGTCAGGACTTGGTTCTATGCTTGGCACTCACAGAAGGATTACAGAAAAGTGGTTCTGTCCTTAAATGATATAAGTTATATGGATCTGTAAACCTTAGAGTGCCAGGACAAGTGTGTGTTATTATTTGTAAGTGTTGAAGAGCTACAGCAGAAAGAGGCTAAATGAGAGAGATTTGGGACATGGGGGAAATAAAATACACAGAAGAACAGCTGTAAAGTCTGAGAAAATGAACTCAGTTGGGGCAAGGGGGGGAAAGACTGCCCACATGGTGCAGGTTTTTTATATATGGTTGTGTGCTGAGGGGACATGCCTTTGTTTAGGAGCTTATAGCAATCTGGGAACCCCAGGGCTGCACAGAGACTTTTTTTTTTTAAGAGATAATAGTTCACATCTAAACGACATATTTTCCTTTAAAGCAAATGCTGCTTTCCCATGTAATAAGCCAAATAAAATAAAATACCAAGAAGAGACTTGAAGAAAAACAACAAAAAAAAAATGGTCGAGATAGTTTATTTCAATCTTGTCAAGCTCTCTCATCTGAAGGCCATTGCAAAATGTAGCAAAAATATATGAATAACAATGTTTAAAAGCTGTTTATTTTGCACCTCAAGTAAGAAATTATTTAGATGTCAAAGTTATTTCTCTGTGCCCCTGTATTTGGATAGCAAAGTCATTTTATTTCTGTTTTCTATATTCAAGGAAGCACGGTAAGGACTCATTTCAGTAAAACCACTTTAACAAACCTTGGGAGATGATGAAATCTGAAGATGGTATGCACCTGGAGAAAGAACGGAATATTTTACATAATCAGGCTCCAAATAAATTGCACAGGGATGCAAGGCAACAGTAAAACCAATTTTCTAGAACAGAAATTACTGCCCAAATAAATACTTCCAGATAAATGCTGTCCAAATAAAAACTTCCTGTTTACATTCAGTAAAAACTGGAGCATTTTTTAGGAGATGAGTTTGCTAACTTCTGTTAAACTTTAAGTCCATTTTCTGGCACTCTCGTGTACAACAAGAGATATTCAAAAATGTCACTGCAGCTTGACTGCTTTTATGTACATGAACAAATACAGAGACTTAGTTTGTGCTTTTACATCCTTTATCCTGCGCAAGTATAGTAACTTCTTAAAAATTACCTTTGTGTTTATTTGCAGGAGGTCCAGCACAACTGTCAGCTCCACAGGATATCATTTTGTGCTGATGATAAAACTGACAAGAGAATATTTACTTTCATATGCAAAGACTCAGAATCAAATAAGCATCTGTGCTATGTATTTGACAGTGAAAAGTGTGTAAGTATGCGAGAGGTGCCTCTTATGGGGATTGGCCTGCCTTGAAATAAAGCAAGAATGGTGAACGAAATAAAGGCACACAGCCTGCCTTTTAATTGGGGCCCTTCCGTTGAATTTCTCATGCCAGTATAGTGTCTGGTGACTTAGATGCATTAATTTAAGGAAGAGTCTCTTTCTTCAATGATGTGAGGTGGTTTTCTAGTATTGGTCTTACTACCCAGCTTGATTTCCTAGGAGAAGCATCTGCAGTGCCCTTGGAGAACAGGTTCCATCCCACCAAGCTAGAAATGTTTGCACAGCTGCTTTGCAGAGTTTGCTGCAACTCTGTGGCTGAGATACCCTTTCAGGCTCTCCTGCTTGTGTGTGTCTCCCTTCTTGGTGGTAGTTTGGTTTTTTTTGTTGTTGGGATGGGATTTTTTAATTTTTATTGTTTTTTAAAAAAGACAGGGTTTTCCCTTCACTGCCCATCCCTCCCCACCACATCTCTCAAGGTTGTTGATACTTCAGTGACCTGCAAGAACGTTCATTGCACCAACTGCTGACATTCTCTTGTGCCTGAGAAAGAGCAGGGCATCTGTTCAAAACTGTGCAATAGCAAAAAAATAAAACTTTAGGACAGGAAACGAAGAAAATAGTTTCTAGCTGAAACAGGGTCACCCTCAAAGAAAGTAATTAGCAACTAAAACCAATGGAATCAACACTGAAAATGGATGTGTTAGTAATCTCAAGTTTCTTTTTCTGTTTTTTTTTATTCCGAAGTAACTGAGATATCATACCAAGAAAGCAATATTCTTTAGAAAATTATATATATTCATTTCTCTTTATATGCAGTTATGTAGCATTCTCTGTTACTTCAGAGTTTCTGATTATTTTGTTCTTCACCTGCCTTGCTCCTGTGCATTCAGTAGGTATCGTTCAGAATTGCTGTGCACATCTGTTCTCTTCAAATTTCTATCCTGCCCCTCTTTTTCACACATTCCAGTGATTTTAAATTGCCCTTAAAATCTTTGCATATTTTTCTTTCTGACTAATGCACTGTTTTTTCTTCTCTCTTATGTGGTACTTCACTTACTGTACTTTTTTTCCCTGTTTCACTCTTAGTTCATTAGTACTCTCAGGTTTTACAGGATCCCAGCTCACTTTGTATTTTCATTTCCTCCCACCTTTATCCTTCCAAGAAGTTAGGGCTGGGTGCTCCCAGTATCCATTACACTTTCGTTTTACTGACACAAACAGTTATTCTCTGAAACAGTCCTAGTTCAGCTTTTTGGTCTAACTCAGTCTGACTTAATTCAAATAATTTCTTCTTGGTTTTCTTGTTTGTTTGTTTGTTTCTAATAAAGGTAGTCATATGTGGGAGGGTGGTGTTCACAGTAAAAACAGTGGGGTTAATTCCCCATCCCCTTAGAACTCAGGTCTTCAAAAACTGATTGAATGACTCCACTGTTTCACTGCTGGATAAAAGGCTGGGAGCATCACCTTTCTGAACCATTTTTGTGCATCCAGCCCATCGTGTTCTTACAGGTAGCAAAGGAAAAATATTCTTCTCTTTGAGCTTTCACAAGAAACAACTAATTTCAGGCTTTCATCTCAATAAAGAAGAGCAAGTTCTTGTTTAGCTTTAGCCAGATTAATGTCTTTTTCTGATTTCTTTTTTTTTGGTTGTTACCCAGTGGACTTGTTTAAAAAAAATTAAAAATTTATTACCCACTATGTTTACTCTCTCTACTAAAGTTCTAAGGTAAATGCTGTATCCATATGTTCACCTTTATTGGTCCTGCAATAAGTCAGCATTTTTTTTCTGAAACCGTGGTTTGCCCCATCAGCTTCTTGTAAATTTATTTTACCCCCACTATTTTTGAAGTAGATATTGTATAAACATGTATAAACTGTATAAACATGTGCTAACATATGATGTGAATCAGCACAGAACTAGTAAATTATTATATTTTGCACATACAAAGCAAATTCTCTTTGGCTGGATTTTTGTAGCTGGAAATAGTTGTGCAGGTGAATGCACTTACCTACAATGTGCTGAGTGAGATTTATAGTACTTATAAAATTTAGTGTTGAATTCTGATTTAAAATCAATAGGTATCAAAACATCTATTAACATGAAAACATTGTTCCATTAAAATTAAGGAATTTATTTAATGATTGAATAGGCTGTATTTGCTTCAGAAATCATCAGAAAAAAACATACTGCAGCATGCTATCTGTATTTACAGAAGGCATAATTTATATTGTCAAATCTTTTGTTGCTTTCATAGGATTTTGTCAAGGGATTTTTGCTGAAGAGTGTTTTCCTTGCTCCTTTCCAGTGTTGACTTCATGATGTTTGGAACAAATCTTTTGGATATTATACATGGTGTAATGTATTTGTGATAGCCTGAAATGAAAATAGCTATGTAAAATATTCTTAATATGCTAATTTCAATCTTGTGTTTTATGTGAAGGCGGAAGAGATAACTTTAACAATTGGTCAAGCATTTGACTTAGCTTATAGGAAATTTCTGGAATCCGGAGGAAAAGATGTTGAAACACGGAAACAAATTGCAGGTTTACAGAAAAGAGTAAGTTTTGAACTATGTTATTTTATTGAGATAAAAGAACATACGGCTGTATGCTGTGTTACTTGCTTCTTATGAAAGTGTAATTATCAGTATTATTCTCAGATTGATAAGAATTGCAACAGGTACCAAAAAAAGAAAACTGATAACTGCTGACAACTGATATTTTGTGATCTGCTGTCTTGCAAGGACTTTAAAGAGAAAAGCAAGGCTGAAATCTGGAGGATACTGAAATGTCATGATTTCTTTGCAGTTAGATAGCAAGTTAAACCTTGCTTCTAAATCACCAGATCTCAGATCAAACTTGTGTTCAGTGGATGCTGTTGTTGAAGTGAATGACTGTCCCAATAGCTGCTGCAATAACCACTTGCTTTGTAGATTCAAGAATTAGAAACGGAAAATGCAGAACTGAAAAATAAAGTTCAAGATTTGGAAAACCAGTTAAGAATAACACAAGTACATGCATCTCCAGTAAGTACACACCATAACTCTTTTATCTGCAGTTACTCTAAATTTATAATCCCTTTACGATTTTCATCCCTGCTGTTTCCAGTGATTCCATTAACACACAGCGATCATGTAACATGCCTGTTGAAATTCAGTATTGCACTAACAGCAAGACTGTGACAAGCCAACAGAAGTGCAAATTGCAGCCTCTCAGATTGTGGTTCTTTAATCCCCTTGTCATACCTATTTGTTGCTGCCTAAAGACAGTTAATACTCTTTGGAGTAGACATGTAAACGTGCCACCTAAGGATGAAAAGCTGTTGTGCACTGAAAGGATCTGGCACAGAAGTATTTTTAAATGACTGACTGACAGTTCCTTATATCTAGGCAGGACCTCTAAAAAGGCAGGTTGCATTGCAGACTAATCCTATTGACTCCCCTCTTCTTACAAGTGTGTCCTAACTGTGCAGTATTAGGCAACTGTGAAAGCAAAATTTCTTCATGTATATGTAGTAAAGTCTTAGGAAAAGATGAACTGCTTTTAAGCTGTGTGTTTTGGACTGCCCTCAATGTGCACTATTTCACTTTAAATGCATGTTTACAAATCTGTCAACGTAAAAATATGTTTATAATGCTGATGACAATTTTTCAGTAGTGTCTATACACTCCCCTGATGTTGATTAGGTGGTTGTTCCCATGAGGAACTGCCATTTCATTTTATGAAATCTGTTTAGATGAGAGAGCGCCATAAATTATAAATACTGTGTAACTACCACAGTGAAAATTCTAAATTATGGATGCCTTCTCACTTATGAAGCATTCAGTGATAGGTAATCAATTTTAATGCCAGTTTTAATATCAGTGTAGTCAATTCTTTAATTTTTTATTTTCCACAACTGGAATGTAGTTGGTTTTATTTATGAATATGATAACTAAATGGATATCTGAATTCAATTGAACAGACCCTGAAGTTTATTGCAATAGATGCATTTCTCTTTCATTTAAATTAATCAAGAACTTCTAGGAAAAAAATTAAATTATTGATAATGCCCCCAAAAATCCTGTAAGTTGTGATTTATTGTATCTTTTAAAACAATGGTGTCTCATTCCTTATGAAAGAGTTAAGATCTAAATTTGTACATTTGCCAGCCATTTGTAAACTCTCTCCCTAGATGATGTTTTATTGTTAGTTACTATTGGTTCAATGAATATGCATATTACTGAAACAGCACTTGTGCTACCACAAAATTATAGAATGTCAATAATTATTGAAATGAATGCATTCATTTCAATAAATCACTACCAGCTCTTAGTTTACATATTAATTTTCTTGCTTTATTTACTCCTTAATGTTTGAAATGAAAAGAACAAACATTTCCTGTCACAAACTTCTGAGTTTCCTCATGATCAGAATTGCAGTAAGAGCCACATAAGAGCCTGTTTAACATCTGCACTGATCATGACATGAGATAGATTTGTGTAAATGGATGAATATCGAAACAGGATGCCCAGGGGTTGGAGCTCTCTTTACTCTTGAGGATACTCAAAACTTCCCTAAGCACAGTCCTCAGCTCACTGGATCGTGCTGGAAGGGATTCAGTGCAGGGAAAAGGAGGTCTAAATACTTTTAAGTCAGCTGAAGTCCACTGAAAGGCTCATCCGTCAAAGTGCCTGGAGCCGCAGTGGGGGTGATGTGCTGATACCTCTCTCTTCTTTTACTATGTGAGCAACAAATATGTATGAAAGAAGAAAATTGCAAACAGTTCATGAGACAAGTGATTGCCTGCTATAGTATGCAATTAATTTTATACACTTTTCATTCAAATCAACTATAATTTCAAGAATGACTCTGCAAAATCTCAAATCCTATTTGGAAAAAAAGCAGAAATATTTTCCTCTCTTTCCACATAATTTCTGTAATGACAAAGATCCCTTTAGTTTTAAAAGAAATAATTAGTTGGCGGTTTTTAGCTAATTTAATCTTAAAATATTTAAGTACCATGCAGTTGGAAAATTTCTGTGCTACTATTCCACATCCTCACAATTAGGAAAAAAAAGTAGCAGATCTGTAATGTGATCATTTAGTCAGAGTACATTTTGCAACTCTGCGGAAGTATTTTCTGTAATGAAATAGCTTAAATGAAGCAGAATATCCAGCATGGGGAGCAATACCTCATCTGAGTCCCTTTGTAAGCACTTTGGGTTGGGTGGGGGAAAGCTTGCTTCCCTCACATAGTCCTGCTATGATGTGCTATGAACATAACATCATCTTTCTCATGATTTAAAACAGATTTATGAAACTGTAAGTTTTAAGCTTTCTTACAGCTCTCATATCCACACTACTGAATTATATAGAGATACCAGTGCCATACAGGAGCGTTCTGAAGCTTTTTTTAGACCTAATGAGCGATTTGATTTATTTATATTTAGCTCATGTGTTACAGCCATTGCTCCTTATCAGTCGGGTTTGATGCTGTTCTGTTTGCTGAGGTCTAGGGAAGGGATCGTTCAGTGATGAATGGAAAGTTGAACCCCTGATACTTGATACCTAATATGTTAAAAGAGCACATGCTCTTTGCCCAAACTGGCATCACAGCAATTTGTAAAGAAATGTTCAGTTTCAAGAGCCAACTACAAATAACCACCATAAAGTTGCTTCTGTTTCTACTTAAACAGTACCTTGGATTTCCCCATCTTTTGCTTTCCTTTTTGTATTTGGTTGTTTGCATGTTGTTTGTATTTTCTCTACATTTGCCAGATGTGCTGAAGTGGCTTTCCTGTCTTATGGGCTGTTGACTGTGCTCTTCCTGTGGTGATTAATGCATGGTCACAGAAACACTTGGCAATCAGCAGTTGATTTAGCACTTCAGCAGTCAACACTGGCAACTTGATTTAACAAGTATATACTTAAAAAGCAGGAGGTGTTGCAAAGGCCTGTGGTGACAGTTCACAGAACATGACAATATAAACATTGAAATCATTTTGTGTGCCACATCTTCTCCTTCCTCGGTCCCCATCCCTAGGGAAGGAAGACAGCAAGCCATGAGGTCAAAGCAGGTGCAATTTCAGGCTCACAATGGGTGTGTATTTTCCCTCCCCATGAGAGAAGACTCAAGGGGTTTTAGAATTTATTGCACCTGTAGTGTCAAACAGTGCTATGACAGCCAGTGGTGACAGCAAGTGACTGTCATGGTCCCTGATCCAGGACAGAATGCCTTTCCCACTTGTCAGTAACTGGGAAGCTGTGGTGTCATTTGTATGCAGTGCCAGTCTATCATTTCTTTGCTCCTGCTTCTTCCTTCTGAAGTGGATTGATTTTTGTGTCTTCAGTCATTCTAGACACATTAGTCTTCCTGTTAATTTTTAATGAAATGAAGAAGGGAGAAAATACCTTCAGAAGTTTGAAGTGTTAGAGCATCTTTAAACTGTGGATAGATAACTTAATATGTGTATGGTTTTAAACATTTGGCTCATTGCACATTTTAAAAAAAAAAAAAAAATCTAACCTCAACCTGCTTCAGTTTTAAGTTGAGACATCCAGACTGTCATTTCAAATAAACTTTTCTAACTTTCTGTTGTCATTGAAAATAGAATTGGTAACTAAATGTGAAGACGTACATAAAGCCATTTGCTAGAATTCATACTCAGGATCAAATGTAATACTGGCAAGACTTAAAATTCAGATCCTCTTTTACTTCCAAAATGTTTTAAAAATCTTTTGTCTCTGGTTTATCAAAGATGGTACTTTATGTGTGTAAGATGCTCAAGGACAAATTAGATGCACCAGGCTGGACTGCAATGTGTAGCTTTACTGACAGATTTACTTCCCTAGAGGAGTTGGTCATGTGTGCATATATCGAATTCTTGGATAATATTATTGAATACTTTATTTGCAAAGCACAATACTAAAACATCTTAATTTGCTGATCTTTTCAAAATGTGTAAAAAGAATAACACATGAGGACTTAATCCAAAAACCCATGGTCTAACTAAGAGAAGAAAATGCAAGCACTGAACTGTAAGGTGAAGCTTCACTTTAAGCAAAAAATCAAAAATATTTTGGATGAATTGATAGTTTTACATAAGGGAGAATTTCAGCTGAAAGATCTGTTACTAATAGTTTTAATTAAATTCTTTTGTAGGCAATAATAATGAATCGGAATATTATGGTAGCTATTGTGAATCCCCAGTTGCTCTATTAAAAAAAAAAAAAAAAAAAAAAAAAAAAAAAAAAAAAAAAAAAAAAAAACCAAAAAAAGAAACCAATCCACTCACATATGAAAATTGAAAGTAATAATAATAATTTAAAAATTTAAGGATGACTTTTCTCTCTCTGGTTCATAAATAGTGCAAGTTAAAGGCTTGTTTGGGAAATACATAGGAAAATCTAATCTAAAGCTGCTTTTCTGATCATTCTTGCTTGTATTGCAGATTTTTTTGCAGGCTAATGAAGGGTTTATTTGAGGACATATTTTAAAATACTTACAGACTGAAATGGGTGCAAACTACATGTGTAAATAGTAAAGTTATGTACCCCTTACCTTTTTGCAGTGTGTAAATGGGAGCAAAGCATTGACAGCAATAAAGTTTTGCTTTTGAGGGATACAACTGCCAACAAAATTCTCTTGTTGCTTGGTTATTAGTATGTCTATGAAACTTTTTCTGTGGCTGTTCTGAATCTAACCATATGGCCAAATCAACATCAATCTAATTTGGGTGCTTTTTTGTCAGTTTATAGACTGTATGGGAAAAATAAAATTTCTTTCTGAACCTATAAAAGAAGCCATTAAGGCAATGAGATCATAGCTGGAAATGAAAAAGAGAAAACTGCATTGTATAATGAAGTACTTTTGCATAAATGTATTTTGAAAGGTGAACATCAAATTATCAATCCTCACGCTTTTTCTCTCAGGATATTGTAACTGTTTAGATTTAAGTTTGCTCAGCACATTCAGTAAATAATGTACTGCTTAGTGGTAATTTTTTTCACAATTGGGTTGATGTTTTTTAGTCTGCCAGTCTTCCTAGAACTTTAAAAAGCTAGTCCCTAATATGTCAGTGTTTGCCAAAGCAGAAGTGTTATGCAACAGAAATTGTCACTTTTTTTTCCTTTCCTGAATGGATCGGTCAAGGACTTGCTCTCCCGAGCCAAGAGTTTCTTAGAGTGGTTTGCCTTTAGACCTGCACTTACGTGTGCCATGGGAAATGCTGGCATGGAGTGTTTCCTTTGTCTCTCGTTCCCTTGCATGTACAGCTAAAGTTTCCATTACTTGTGTATCTCTGCTGTTTACTTTTCATCTGTTTTAGTGGCTTGGCAATGCTTTGGTCACTGCTCTTTTTTTACATTTGGTCTTGATTATGTGAGGACAATCAGATTTTCATTTTGCTGTTTGCTTATAGTGACACTGCTCAAGTTTGCATCACAAGAAGACTTTGGATGCTGCTGCTACATAATAAACCCAACTTCAGTGAGCAGCAGCTCACTGAAGATGAGACATCTTGTCTCATTTCTTGCTGCTTGCATTGCTAGTGCTGCCTAAAGCAGCCGGGGTTAGCTGAGCACACAGCCTTGGTGGGGTCAGCAGTCAGGTACAGCTGGCACCCCCAGTTGGTACAGTCAGTGTGCAGTGAGTCATTGTAGGCCACTAAAGAACCTCAGATGAGACAAGACAGATTTTTAGTCTGTCCTGGTCTTGGCATGCCTTAGAAGTTTTCTCTTTGAGCTTGTTTAAGGCAGAGAGGGAGGATGTGACAGCCACATGACTCTGAAGTTGGATAGAAGAAAAGAGGGGTATTCAGGAAAAGAGCTTAAAAGAGAAAACACTGAAATATGAAAGGAGCAGTATTGAAAGGCAGCAGGAAAAGGTAATGGGAGAAACAGCCCCAATGGTGCTCTTTCATTCACCATAAGTATCATCAAAGCAGCAATATGTAATATGTAACACATACTCTTATCATGGCACTGCTGCAAACCCTCTCCATTTTTAAACAGAGCATTAAAGATACTGATAGAGCATTAAAGATACTGATTGATTAGACCTTTTAACATGTTTTTAGGCTGTGACCTAAAGCACAGACCACCTGCACCTATTACCCTCATTAGAAAGCTTTAACACACTCATGGGAAAACCCCAAGACAGACTCTGGCACTGCATATGTGTTTCAGAAAACCGTTTTGGAATGTTTATGCGTGTCACTTGATTCCTGTTTCCATTAAGACTGCCAAGTGGGAAAATGCACATGTTTTTTCTTTGCCTATCTTCAGCTCTCTCAGATTTATAATGTCACGTTCGATTCATGAGCACTTCTTCACGAGGGTTTAAGATTCTGTTACATTTGTGATGTTAAAAAAAATGAGTTTGAAGTTGCCTACCTCAGATTTCATGTCACTGCAAAAGTAAATGAATTGAAGATGTAGCAGTCAATTAATGAATCTGCTAATGCTCATACAGCATTTTATGAATTAGTAAGTTATGGATTAGTAAGTATATTTGATAGTCTCAAATCTCAGGGCCATACCTTGTAATGAGCAGTTTTAAAACTAAATGCATAATTTTCAATTCAAGGTCACTCACAGTTCCCTGTAACATCACTGCCGTCTCCCACTATGGCCATTCTGTATATTCCCAACTGAATGCTCTGAGGAAGCATTTTCTGTTTCATTCTGATTCACACTTAGGTGATTCCTATGGTGTGAAATGCCCCAAGGGTATCACTGATTAGACACGTGACTGCTTCATGTTCAGGACTCAAATGGTACCAAGAGTGCCTATTGTGGGTTTGTATTCAAATTGTCCATCCCTTGCATTTGATATATATATGTTCATCATCCTCATAACTTTGCTGCTTTGCATCCTATGTGTATTTTGCTTGTTTCTGTATGATTTTTTGTGTGCCATACATGCTTTCTTACAGAAACTGCCCTTCCTTTGCTCTCCTGTGTTTCAGGGAAGTATTTTCTTTATTGATTTGACTGTTTGTATTTAGTATCTTCCAATATTTGCTATTATGAAATCTGTTTTTTTCCATAAATATGTAAAGCAACAAGGATTACATGGTAGTAATACAGAGTAGCATTGCAAGTCTTCTACCTGTAGTCTGGTGATACTCTTGAAATAATAATCAAAATTATATGTCTTGTAGGTTTTTACTTTCTTTTTTTTTTCAATTGATTACCATTCCAAACCCTCCATTTCATAATTCCAGCATGACAACAGGTGAATTCTTTGCAATTGGGATAAAAACACGGGGGTTTTTTATGCCGAATTGCGAAGTTTGAGTAGAGACTTTTGTGGTGTTTGTGGGTGTTATCACAAGTATGGCATTCTTAGTAAATTGGGATGCCTGTACCTTCAGCCTGGTTATCTGTAAAGAAAGTGAAGAAAGAAGATAAAGTTCAGTTTAAAAGGACTTGAAATGTTTTGTTTCCTACCTAATACTGAAAAAAAGATTTAAATTAATTGATTAAATCCTGCTCTACTGAGTTAAGCAAACTTTTAATGAAGTAATCATGACATACCTATTGTGTGACACTGTGAAGACAGCAGAAGCAGACTTCAAAATTTTTGCTGCATCTGTCTGCCTGTGCCTTGGCCTGAGCCAGTCAGAGGTCTTTTAGGCAAGATACCTACAGCATAGATGTGACTCGTGCATTCTCAGTGTGCAACTCTGGGCTGTAGCCAAAAAGAACTGTCTGCACAATTGTGCAATTCCTTCTGTTAAGATTTGCCCTCTAAAACCTTGTTTGAACTGTCTGAAGCTGTTTTCCTCAGATTTTGAGGCAGAAATTATAACTTGGCTTCAGCACAAAGATCAGTTGGGTTTCTTTTTAAAATCAAATATTTAAAGAAAATTCCTTTTTGCTTTTCTTTCCAAGATCCATTCTAAAGACTTTTTATTTCTAATTTCAGCTAGACAAGATCCATTTCTTCTGAAACCTTTCAGAAGTGCAGACATTTTTTATCTGGGCAAAAAAAAGCCAAACCAATGGTTTTTAGGTTTTAATCAAAGTAGGCAAAGCCCTTCGCATTGCTCTCAATAGTGGAAGTGGAATAAATACCCTGTGAAAGACTCCCCAGTGATATAAGGCAGCTGATTCAGTCATCTTGCAGTCACCACTGTGTCATCTTAGATGAATGCTCTTACCAGCTATGTTATGGTGTGGATGTTACTCATTTGCCTGTGTTTGAAGCTGTTCCGTGGATTTGTTAAGAGATCCAGAGGATCTTGCACTCCTCAACATTTTTATTTCTGGAGCAGCAAAGTTTTGATTCTGTCCTACACCCTGTGCTGCTGTTGTAGGGACATGAGAATTCCTCTGCTTTGCCACAAGAAGTCTCAGGTTTTGAGATACCTACTGAAAATCCCAAGCTGAAATAGTTATTCATCCACACAGAAAAGATGGCAGAAGGGTGTTAATGTCCATAAATGTTTAGATTCCCAAGTTCTGTAGCTAGGACAAAACAAAGTTTAGTATTAATTTAAATATTAAAATTGGTGCACCGTGACCTTCTACTGTAAGATTTTAGTCAAATGATGAGCTGTTCTTTAAACATTGGTGGGATATGCATGGTAGGTGTTTCCTGCTTTGGAGAGAGAAAATTATGAGCTATGCATTGACCACCACAGTAACTCTTCTCCCCAGATAAGAGCCTCCCTGGTAGTTTGCATGTGCAGATATCAGAGTGCTGATATGATGGTAGATTTTGACATTTGTTAGTGCGTCTGGCACACACACACTGTTGGAAAGACGCCTGACTGCATTTTATTTGGTGCAATGATCAAGGAACAAATCATCTTTGTTCCAGTTAATACTGGGTTACTTCTTACTGTGGTTTACTTTTAGATTTTGTTTTGAAATATTGTCAGGTTCTGTATCTTGTAACTATACCACTAAACAGCAAGATGAGTATGAAATGTGTTTTTTGTCTTCTTTCCCTGATGTTACCATGTTCTGTTCCTCAGAATGTTTTCTCTTTCTGTGATTCCTTTTCAGCTGCTGCACGTAAAGTGTGATAATGATGAACATATGTTTCAAAGACCCTCTACTTTTTTCTGGTGTAACAATGAGGATTCACCTCCTTGTTTAGATATCTCTTCCATTACGCTTACTCCTAGGAGTTCTCCTGACTCTAGACTACCACCTGGAATGTTAATACCGCCACCTTCAAAAAGTGGTCTTCCAAAGCCAACCAGTGAATACAGCTGCCCAAGACCTCGTGTAATCATGCTGTGCAAAAGCTTTTTCAGTTTTTTGGCTTTCCTTTGCTCTCTGTTGTATATTAACTTGTATTAAAAATGTGCATTTTGTACAGTGGCTAAAGGACAGAGCAGATGTATTTTAGATTCCCTAGGGATACTTCTAGAATATGGAATTTGTGAAGATTTACTCTTACTTCTACATAACTTTTTCTCTCCTACCCCAAAACATAAATTCTTTTTTTCCCAACATGTTTATGTTAGTCCATTAATCAATGATCTCTGTGTTATCTGACAATCTTTTGTTAAAAAGTATTATCTTAAGAACAGTTCTTCAAAACAAACAATCTTAAAGGTCCCACTTGAAGGGCTTCCTCCCCCATGAATTAATAGACAGGCATTTAGCCATTAAACAACTTTTAGCATACTTTATAAAAACTGTGCAAAATGAAGGTTGAACATTATTCTTAAATATGAAATGGGCATATTCCCTGCTTTTTCGTATTAATGTGCTTATTCTCTCAACTTTTCTTCCGTTTGCTAGTAATACTTGGCTGTATTTGGCGAACATCCTGGTTTTCTGCATGTGTTCACTGAGTAAAAATGCTTTTTGTGCTCATATGTATTCAAAATGCACATTTCTTAACTTATAGTTTTACTTAAACTGTTTCAGTATTATCAAAATGGCCAGGAAGGAACTTCAACAAATTGTCATGTAGTCAAGAAATGAGTGAAAAGTTTGGATTCACTTTTTTGCCTAAAAGACATGTTTAAAACTAGACATAAATGCTGGATATTTATCTAGCTTCTAGGCAGCCGTAAACACTTAGCAAACACTAGGAATCTACATTAGCACTTATGGTCTGTAAGACATTCTAGGCTTATCCATCAGTGTTGGCAGAAGGGTATGGCATGTTATGCACTAAACCTGATCCCACCTCCTTGATGCAGGCAAAAACCTGTCTAGAGTCAGAGAGGGGTTTGTCTGAATGAAGAAAGGGATGTGTGTTTCCTTGCATGTTTACTTTAGATCAAGCACATCCTTTGCCCTGCTTCGAGTGGCAGCAGGTGACATCTCAGTGATCTGCCAGGCTCAAATTGTTCTGGTTCTCTGCCTGTGCCCAAAGGTGCCAGGAGGTTCAAGTCTGTGGACACTAAGAAGAGCCTATTGTGTCTAAACACTGTTCAGTGAAATCTTTTCACAACAGATGTTCTTTGAAATTCCAATGCTAACTCATGCTGAGGACAGTAAGAGTTCTGTATGTGTTAAAATCTTAAAATTAGTTATTTTATGAAGTTAATTCAGCTGTCGTCTTGCCAGGAAATAACTGACTGAGATTGATTGATTGATTGATTGATTTAAAATAGGACAAAAAATAAAATCATCATGTTAAATGTAGGATTTTTTCCTCTTGCTATATTTCTGTATATCTGGGTAGAAATATCCCAGGCATTTTTAGACATTAAACAGTTATAGATCTCCCTTAATCCAGATTTAAAATATGAATTCAAACTCTTAAGAATCACAGAACTCCCAAGAAATAGGAAATGCAGAGACGAGTCTAGTGTTTTTATCTCACTGAGAACTGCATTCAGTGGAAATCTGTGGATCAATATCTTTTCCTTCTCAGCAGCCACTGCTGAACCTCCTGGGAGAGTTAGAGGTAGTTCAGGGCTGCCCATAGACTTGGCTTAGAAATCCGTGCCATGAGCTGTCAGAGGGCAGCCTCAGTGCTGCAGCAGGGGCACCGAGGGGAGTGCCATTCCAAAATAAGGTTTAGGTGTATGGAACTCCCGTGGACAAGTAGTGCTAAAGACTACCTGCTTCCCAGCTTGTCATGCTTATGTATTCTGAATAAAAGGAGCCATGTGACTAATTGAACTTGTGTTTAAATGTTTTCATGTGAATAGTTTGGGCAAATTGAATCTTGTTTAAAAGTAGCAGGCTTTCCCTCTGCCTGGCTGTATAGTCCCTCTAATACACAGAATGTAGGGTTTTCTGTATGTCTGAGGGAATAACATGAACATGCAAACTAGTTTTGCTTTCTCCTTGTCAATCTCAGTTTTAATTTATTTCATCATCTCTAGTGTGTTCTGACTTGACTGTGCTTTGCTTGTGTCCCGAAGTGCTGGACTGGTGGCAGGGAAAATGAATCCTTCAAAACCAAATATGGCTTGTAGAACTATAGTAATTGTTGGGTTTGGGATTACTTTGCTTGCCTAGGATTTTTTTGAACCTTCCAAGTTCCTGGGCCTTTCTAATGAAATCTCTTCAGTTTCACCTTCAAGAATATCAGTTTTATTTTTGGATATTAATACTCAGTGTATTGAATCTATAGGTTATTACTTATGGAAAAAAAAATATTTTAAGCTTTGATCATACCACTGTCTTTAGGCTGTCAGATAAGAGATCATGTAAGGAGGAATTAGTAGACAAAAACTATTGGCATTGTACCTTTTAACTTTGTTCTGTGGTCTCCAGAGCAGAGGACGTTGTTGTTGCCATATTACCTTAACTGGGTCTTGTGGATGTATCTGTGTTCGTCTGTCTGCAAGGGAGAACTGCTTGTCACCAGCTTTGTCAGGTGTAACTGTGAAACAGTCCTGGCTGTACCAGATCATCTGAAAAAGGAAAAATTGCAATGCTGCTTATGTATCGGGGAGTTTTAGCATGTGTCAGACTCTGTACTGCAAATGCCACTTGCTTGGTGTCAGGAGCTGGTTTTTGCATGCTGATGGTTATTTTGAACTTTTTTTTTTTTTTTTTTTTAAATGTGGCTTTTATCTGCATGCTGAAGAATTCAGTATTGTGATCTCTTTCATGTGAAATATTGCCCTAATATTTATTGTCCTTATTGTAGGCAGGCAGTGTGACACCTAAATCACCCTCCACTGACATCTTTGATATGGTTCCCTTTTCTCCCATATCCCCTCAGTCATCAACACCTACTCGCAATGGTACACAGCCTCCTCCAGTACCCAGTAGATCTACAGAGATCAGTAAGTTTTGTAACAACTGACCTAAGTTTTTGCTTACATTATTTTTTTAATAAAGCATCTTTAAAGTTTTACTTACATTATGCATGAAAAGCCAAATACAGTTTTTGTATATCACATTCAGTAATGCCATTTCATTTTTATACCATCTTCCCAAAGTCATTGATGTTGCTACCAAGTTACATTATAAACAAACTTGCTGAAACTATTATATAAACAGTTTGAAGGAGTTTGGTTGGGGATTTTAACTCGGCTTTTCTTTTACAGTATCTTTTTTGTACCTCAAGAAATACTTTCACTTTCTGTTAGTTCTTTCCTTGTCAAGCCACATCTAAAGCCTACATTTCTGGGGAAGACAGCAGGTGGAGTAAGTATGGTGATGGTGATGCAAAATGGAGAGCTGAAGGAATCCTTCCAGAAGTAGACTATCTTGGAATGCTGTTTTTAATACTACTTTTCATAGTATGTACAGTTTTGGGGGTTTTTTTTGTTATAGTTGATGAACCTCTCCAGGTCTAAAAGGTCTTCAAAAGTGATTAACAGTAGCAATTTTATTTTGCAAAGTCTTGGAAAGCATCTAGGGTAAAGTTCTTGATTTCAGTGGAAGTCTTTTAGGAGTCCAGAAAGTATTTCTAAAAGCTTTGGAAGTCCCTTGAGGGAGGGGGGAGTGGAGCATACAAAAGTGGTGTTAGAGGTTGTACAAATACCAGGCTGTGTGTAGTATCTTCTATTTCTGATGCCTATTTTAGAATGGATAAGGAACATTAATGTTAGTGCCTGCCACCATATGAAATCACATTTGAAGAGATTCTGCCTGGTTTGGGGCACACCACTAGGATGTAGAATTTTCAGCTCTGAATGGGAGCTAGGAACATATATAAAAATACTTTTTAAAATTTCAGTCCTTGAAGGTCTTCCCACCCCAAAACCATATCCACTGCACCTCTTTGTTCCATTGCTCAGAATGTCTGTCACCTTCTAAATAGAAAGTGGATGTTGAGGCTATTAATTCAATTTAAAAAACTGTTCTTTTTAAAGAGAAGGCTTTAAATTAGTTTATAAATTTCTGTGGGATTCTCAAAAGGTATATTAACAGAGTTTAAAATTATTCTATTAAGAATAGGTAATATTAGCCATTCTCATATAGCTTAAAAGAACATAAAAATATTCTAGTAGACTATTAGAACTGCTCTGTGAAGAGAATTTTATGGCTTCATAAAGAATGAAAAAAACCCAAGAAACAAAAAAACCCAAATCAAACAAAAAACCCCCCACAAAACAAACAATAAAAGAAAAACAAACCAAAACAAAGGAACCCCTAAAAGATCCCACTCCAAGCACTCTTTTGTGTTTTCAAATTTGTTTCTCTGAAACTACAGGCAATGACGTAAAATAGATCTAAATGTGCATATCCAGCTTCAAGAATGGTAACTTAGTATCTTGACCTGTAATTCAATTCCAGTTATTTTTTAGCTATTTTCCTACCTCAGTTCTATTGAACTGTGACTAGAAATCTTGGAAATTCCAGCTACATAGGTTTTGTAATTGTTTACTTGGTGGGTTTTGTAATATAAAAAATAAATTGCTTATAAAGTGATATACACTGTTTGAAATAGTAAATTCTTCTCCATTTCATTCATTTGCATTCAATTAAGATGATGTAGTTCAGAGATGTGTCTGTTAATTCTCTGAGTTCCTTAGCTGCCACTTCAGGGAGACATTACGAAGTGCACCATGGTCTTTATACTTATGATCCCTGCTCTTTCAGTCTGTCATGGCACTTAATATGTTAAGAATTCTTGTGTTCATCAGCTATTAATACACTTTGGCATATTTCAAAACCGTAATTTGAAACAGAAGAGGAATATTTTATAATCAAACAAGGGCTTTGCTGTCTTAGATGAGAAAGTTCAGATCCCGTAAGAACCCCATTCAACGGTGTAATGTTACATTACTATAATAATGTGCTATAAAGCATTGGTTTATATGGTAGTATTGCTGCCAGTACAGGCAAGCTGGCATTTCTTTCTCCATATCAGGTGGGTGGCAACCAAGAGGAGCCATTGTTTGGACTCCCCCATTTTCTGAGATAATCTTTTCATGTTCCTATCTCTTTCTTTGCCACTGCACTCAGGCAGGGTTGTTTTCCATCACTTTGGATGAAGTTGTAGGGGGATTGTGTTGGTTTTTAAAATTTTGGTAATTCACTGTTACCACATTCAGTAGTAAACCAGGAGAAAGATTAAGGACGTGTCCTTTTGCTAGTGTCAACCTCAGTTACTCAGTCTGTCTAAGTGGGGTTAATCTGCCTGTTACCCAGGGATGGCACTTCTACTGCTCAAGCAGAGTGTGCTTTTAAAAGCCAAAGATCATCTTGCTCATCAACTGGCAAGTTTGACAAGTCAGCCAAAGATAACACTGCATAGGAAAGACATGGCCCATTTGTAGGAAAACAGTAATAATACCAAGCACTTTGGACTCCTCCAAGACCAAGAGCTTCATAGGTAATAATGGGCACCAGTATGGCAGCTCTTCCCATAAAGAGAAATGCTGCAGTTAGAATTTTGCTTACCAGCCCTTCCTTTGTTAATTTCCCTGAAAGAAAATTGTGGGGTTTTAAATGATACCTTTTGCTATGACTATCTCAGAGTATGCAGTGCAAGAAACCCAGCATTCTAATATTAGAGGGGGCCTTATCTTGGAATGGCAACTCTATCCAGGTGTTTAAGCTTTAAAAAAAGAAGATAATTCTTGAAATTTTGAGTTCATATTCAGCAGTGTAGCAGTATAGCTACCCAGTAAATTCCTGCTCACTACTGGCTCTATCAGTGATAGCAAATGGATTATGTTTACCTGTCTTAAAGGGGACAATGACATGATGATTGGACAAGTGCATGGTGACTCTTTAGGTAATAATTGCAAAACAGTGCAATGCCACCAAAATGCAATCCCAGAGACCATGCTGCTGCTTTCTCATGGAGTAAGGGTTTGCAAGTGTTCTTGCATGTTATCTGAAGTGATAGAATTTATTAATTATATTTAATTAAAGGAGGAACTGATTTATGTATTTCTTGTTGACACAGCATTATTGTCATATCTCAGAAAGGAACTGGAGAGGAATATGCTCTGTTGAGTTGTTCAAGTTCATCGTGAATAATCCAAGGTCACAACTGGCAGATGTAGAAATCTGCTGCAAGGTGCTCTCTTACCAGATATATTTAAGAGCACATTGTCAGAGTAATGGCTGTAATAATTCCAAAAGAAAATATATGGAGTAGCCTGCAGCTATGGGAGAGGCTTCCTGCACTTCCCTGCCACAAATTATTCCAGATATTTTCTTGGGTACTTGTCTAAGTGTGATTAATTTTTATTTGTCATCACAGCTGCTCCAATACATCTGGGGAAAGCATATATCAGCATAGCTCTGTACCTGGATGATAGCTGTGGTAGAGATTGGGATGTCAAATGCAGCAGAAAAGCCAAGTATTTGTAGTTTTGTTTAGTAATTGCTAGTTTTGAATTTATCATAGAGTGCAGGGAGCCATTCTCCAGCATTACCTATTTCTTCTCCTGAATGTCAGATAGGTCCCAGAAAAAAAGAATTTATTACTTGTTCATGTCTTTCTGTGGTTTGAGTAAAACATCAGCATTTCATGGCTTTTGAATTGGTCAGTTTCACAAGCTGTGAATTTATTTCCATCCAGAAAGGAATGAGAAAGAGAAGGGAAATTATATGTACTGTTCAAAAGCATCATTTTCAAAGGCTTACTGGTTGCTGTGTATTGGAGAAAGAAATGCCTGTCTATGCTACAGTTATTTGGGGGAGTGTGTCAGGAAAGAAGTTCTTGTTACAGTTAATCTTCATGCAAATACTTTACCCTGAAATAAAAACTTACCAGTTCATCCCCCCTCCATCACCAGTGGAGTGAACAGTGGCAGATAAGCTCATGGAGATCCCATGCAATAATGCAGGTCTGCAGTGAAATTGTAGTATTTCTCCAGTTTACACATGTTCTTCAAATACTGATGATGGTATTGAAAATATCTCATGGAACTTTGTCCCTCTATCACTCTTGGCAGTGCAGTCTCTCCTATAACACACCAACTTTAAATGCAGAAAAGCAGTTGTACCGTGGACTTTTTCAGCTGTGTTACTGAAATAGTTAGCAAGTTCTAATAGTGATAGTTTCCCAAATAGTAGTGTTCACAGAAACTGAGCTAAGTAATACTTCTTTATTTCGAATTTGATCCTGTGCAGGGTTTATTAGACCCTGTCACTTGGAATAAGTTACATTCTGGTTCATTTTAAATTCTGCCTTGAATACAATATATGTTAAGAAATCTTTCACATTAAAGGAAGGAGTGAGATTAAAGTCATACTAAAGGAGGTAAAACTTCTGCTATCCTCCTGCTAATGAGTGTTGTCATTAATAAAAGCCCAATAATAAAGCATGAATGAGATAATATCCATAACAGGGTACAAAATACTTGCTTTCAAAAATAGTGATAAGTCATAATTCAGTACTAAGAAATTGAAAAGTTGTGTTCTTTACTGCATTTTCTTAAATACATTCATAGAATGTTTGCTAAGCCTTGGTGTTGGAATTGTCTCTTTATGGTTGTCTGAGTATACAGAAAACTGTCAGCTCCTTTTAGGGGTAAAAAGAAAGAAAATGGACCTACATAATAAACAAATAGGCTATCAAGGGTCATAAATCATAGTCCCTTATTTTGCCTGGTAGAGGTTAAATCGAAAGCCAAAGCTGCTACACATCTGAAGATGATAGGAGCACCAGAGCATCTAAGGACACTGGTTATTACTGGAGCAGACCCATTTTGGCTGTGAAAGAGGCAAGGGATGAGGGAGATCCTAATTTTTACATTGGATTATCCTATTTAGAATCTCTTTTGCATGCAGGTGGTCTGCCTCTGCCAGGAAAGACTGGATTTCTTCTTGGCTCTAATGGGCTTTTGGAATAAGATTCTCTGATCTGGGCCATCTCCTGGTCCCATGTGACAGTTTAGCCACAATTTTTGAAATATGTAATTAATCAAGTTCCTGCTCAAGTTTCTGTACTTTATTATGGGAATTTCTGTACTTTATTGTCGGACTGAATGCTGATAGCTGCCAGTTATTTAAAATGCCTGTAGTGCAGCCTGATAGCACCTAATTGATAAAGTCAAAACACAAAGATGCACAATAAACATTGAAAAGCCCAAATTCCTGCCTCTAAGGATGCCAAAATAAAGACATCTGTGTCGCCATATGCATGTGCTTCACCACTGATGCCATGACTGGTAACACTGCAATATGGGGTCAAGTAGTTAGTGGTCATATCCTGGTTGGTAAGGGTAAATTTTTTGTTTAACAAGAAAACTAGACAGTCAGTGCTCTAAAGCTAACATTGCTTTAAGGTAGGTAGTGTGCTTACCAGGTTCCTTGCTGGACAGCTGTGAAGATTAGGAGATAGGGTATGGTTTCTGCTTTCCCTCCATCAATTACAAGACTGTAGTAACTCAGTTCTGTAAAGTCTGCAATCACTGTGGTTGGTTTGGATTAACAAAGTTATTTTCTTATGCTTTAGTTTAACAGAATATGAGATACAAAAATTCTGTATAGATGGCACCATTACATGAAGAAAAAATAATCTATTACTGAGAAGGAAAAAAAAACACCCAACCCCTCAAAAAAAGCAACCCAAAGTATTTGGGCTGTCAGATATGAAGAACTAACATTATACTGGTCTCATATGAGAAAAACTCAACAATTGTATTGAAGATGTTTCTTGTTGAGACAAAAAAGAAACAAACACACCCACCCCACAGAATGCACACTGCAGTTAAGAAAAAGTGAGAAAATGTATGGTATTGAGAGAAGGAAATTTGCAATCATTCTATTTATGAATCCAGATTTAGTGGAATTTTAGAGTAAGTGACAGTTCATGGTCTATGCTTTTTTCAGTCTTTCTTGGCTTGATCTTATCCAAGGTTTAAAAACCCTGGCAATTTTTAGTTTTAGTTACTACCAGCTGTGTACAGAGGAACTGAATCAAGCAGAGGCCTTGCCTTCCCTCAGGAAGGGTAGGTTCTTGTCCTTACAAAGATCTCTTTAACCTGAGAAGTGGCAGACATGGGACATGAAGCCCGGTTTGTTGGCAAGGATATGTTGTTGACATAATGTTAAGATGAAATTTGACAACTAATGTCCAGTTGTTTCCTCTCCATTTTTGAAACTCCTTATATGTGTAGATTCCAGAGCGCGCTTCAGTAGAAGATGCCCTCTCCAAACTGCAACTTATTGGATCTCTAAAATTCCTCTAGAAGACACAAGCATTAATGGAAGCTAAATAAGAGTTAAAACAGTAGTTTGATGGTGTTCTTGGAAAAGTATTAAATTTGGAAAACTGCTCAAGACCCGGCTTTCAAATTTGGATATTAAGAGTGGTGGTTGCTGAGTTGTATATTTGGTGGTGCTATTATTCAGCTCAGAAGGAGATACAAGCAATGTCGTCTTGGCCCATACCTTTGCACTCAGTGACTCCCTTTTCTGTTGTTCCAGAGAGAGACCTTTTTGGAGCAGAACCTTTTGACCCTTTTAACTGTGGAGCAGGAGATTTCCCTCCAGACATTCAGTCCAAACTAGATGAGATGCAGGTAACTTCTGAGTTACGCAGTTTTCAATGGGTGTATGGCTATTCTTGAAATACACGTTTACAGTGTTCTGAAAATGTATTCCAGACTGTACACACTAATATATAGGAAAAAAATATTTCTGTCTATTCCTTTTGTAAGTACATTTCTTGGTCTTTGAGCTGAAGTTTGGATTTGCCTGAAGAGCCTTACCTGGTACTGATATGCAGTGCAGTACTAGTGCAGTTAACTGCACTAATGTAGGATTTCTCAGCAGTGTAATCAAAGTGCTTTGGGAACCATTCCCTGGGAAGGAAGGGAGTGAGCAAGCTGAAAAAGAGAGCTGATCCGAGAGCACTACAGATACCCTGATCTTGTTATTCTTCAGTTCCAGCAATCACCACCCCGCCCAGTGCACCCTCATCTTTCCCTCAGTGGTGCCAGTCTGGATATTCATAGCACTGCCATAGGCAAACTTATGTGCTTACAGGGCCACAGCAATTTTTTTCTGCCTATCAAAACAGCTGTATGGCACTCTGGGCAGTTAAATTTTTGAGAACTGATTCAAGAATTCTGAAATTATGTGGTTTTATCAGAAAATGTTGATTCTGAAACACTCAACAGTATCTGTTCAGTTATTGACCCAATTTTCAAACAATTCTAGGAAAAAGCCCTCAAGTTTTGGAATAAATAATGCTCTTCAGTCAGACTTTTCAAACTGCTAGCTCCTTGCCAGCTTGCTTATCTCTTTTTCAAGCAGCCTGTTAGCAAAAGGAAAGGCTGAAAATAATGGGAACTTGAATTTCTGGGACTCTGGCTCCTCAGCAGAAAGTGTTCCCAGCCCTCTTCTGTCTCAGGAGCACACAAAGCCCAGAAGCACTAGCCCTTGGGCTCCTTCTGTTCTTCTCTTCTGCAGCAGAAGCATTTAAAATGGCTTAAATAAGATTTAAATACCATTTAATTTTCCTGAGTAAATTTTTTTAATTCCTGTTCATTGTGAAATTTTCTTTTCTCTGTCAGTTTAGAATGATGCCACTGACAAACTCCACTCGCTGTGAAGTAAGAAATGTAACTTCTTGGTCCCCTGAACTTAGCCCCATATAATTTCAAAGAGCAGCTAAAAGCCAAAACTGGCTTCCTTACAATTCCAATAAAAGTGCTTGTTCTTTGGGAATGTTCTAATGTTGTTACCAAGCCCTTTCACACAAAAAGCAAATCTTACAGCACCTCACATTGATATATATATTTGTCTGATATATCCTTTGTCTGTAGCCCGTTTTAGGGAAAAGTATAATGTAGCACCTGTGGCTACTAGGAATAATCCTATGTCAATATTTAAATGTCACACACTAAGAGTTGCTGTTACAGGTAAAGCTGTGACAAAATTTTGAATTGTTAGCCTGTAACACTGCAAAGTGCTGTCACCTCATAAAACATCAGGGAATGGAACAGCAGAAGTCTTTATCAAAGATGTTTGAGATCATGAAATGAAAAGCTCCCATCACTGTTTGTACTCTCTGGACCTATAAAAAGCAGAGAACCAACCAATAACAAAACCCCCAGATGTTAAGAGCGTGACTGTGTCCTATTGCACAGAAAGGCAAAAGGTTTTTGTTTTTTCCAACTTCTTTGTATGCTTTATGCTATAATCTCACAATTACAGGATCTAGCATATCAGTCTTATATACTCTGTTATTTTTCCTGAAAATTAATCAGTGGGTCTTTTTGTAGGCACAAAACTTGTCAGGTGTGATCCAACTGAGAACAAATGCAAAGCTGAATGGTTATGAAAAGAAAGCATATTCTAACTTTAGCCAAAGCAAAGGCTGTGTGCAGTTATTTTACTATGTGGTTGGTGCAAAATACAGATAGAAACGTGCTTTTCCTAATGTCTCTCTCTTCTTCTTGTGCTTTCCTGGGTGCACAGCGTCAGCGATGGTTGGTATATCATATTTTAATAATGGTATTTAAAGCATTTACAATTGAAATGTGCATGTCTTTGTCTTGTGCTTTTATTTTTATGTGTATGTGTTTATATATAAAAACTTCTAAGTTTTATGTTTTATATATGAAACTCAAAGTCAGGACCATTTTCATTTTTAGGGGCCTATTGTTTTTAAGGTCAGGAGAGCTCATTGTAGTTTTCTTTAGTCTGTCTTATAAGGTGCTAATACCAAGCCTTCATTTTCACTGCTGTTTGTTTTCTATGTGTACTAGTGAAATCTCCAGTTCTCACTATCAAATTGTCATTAGTGAAATGGTTTAAGCAAAACCTTTGCTACATAAATTGTCGTGTCAGTACAATCATATCTGTGAACATATTTTTATTTGGAAATAATTGTTTAAAGCTTTGCAATGAGCAGAAGATAGCTGTGCTAGACTCAGTGGTTGTTACCACAGCCTGTAAGAAGGAAGGTGAAATGGGCCTACAAAAGGCAAAAGCCCAGAACATGTCATGTGCTCTGAGAAATTCAACATTAAGAAAATGGAAAGAAAAATGTGCCTGTGTTTTCTTTTCTGAAATGCAAGGGAGTCTGTTATCTCTGCATTGTGAAGGTGCAGCCCAAGTTTCAGTAATTATGTATTCCATTAAATATATAACGGTAAGTTGTTTACAGACATTTACAACATAGACAGTACTGTAGTAGTTCAAAGTACAAACTTATTCTGGGAGGGTGTTCAGTGCAGCTCATCCTACAGTGAGGATGGCAAGCAGGCTGTCTTGGCAGCAGCAGGCGACAGCCTGAGAGGAGCTGCTCAGTGCAGACTTACCCTGTTTCTCATGCACAGCAATGGGAGCTGCCTCAGCAAACATGCCCTGGTGTGCAGAAAATCGTGTATTGGAAGGTGATTTGTAATCAAAGTGGGAGAGGAAAGCACAGCACAGAAGAGGCACTGGAAAATAAACTCTTAAGTAGTGGGTGCTTTTCATCCAACGTGTTGAACTTAATGAGATCAGATAAAGTTCCCTGGTTCCTGGGGGAACACTTTTATTTTTAAACTTCAGTGACGATCCAAATTTCACACTTTAGCTTTCTATTCCATTTCTCGGTCCAATCTCTGCTGATCTTTTTGGAGAGCTCAAAACTCAAACATGTGCTGAGATGTGACTTTTACAGTTCAGGCCTCTCTCTGATGACTCTCCAACCTCCTGTTTCCCTACACCCTTATGCTGAAACATATTTTCATCTTTGTTTTGACTGTATCCAGACATTAATAAAATGAATGTCTATTTTCCCAGAAATCTTGCAGTGAGGAGAAGTTTCCTTGGATCATGAATCATACCAGCAGCAGCTGCTATAATTCATTAAAATCTCAAGGTAGTTCATATCATAAAGTTTCCAGGGGCTGCAAGCCATTCTTCCTGCATGCCCTGAAGCAGTCAGTAGGCTTGACATCTTTCCATTTGTGAGGAGTTATGCTCAGCCCTCTAAATGGTCTTCTCAGAGATACGTAAATTTATCATTGCTTCATTGAGTTTGTGCTGACTTGGGCTTATAGAGTGAAGTCACTGTGCAGTGATAAGTGAATCAGCCTCAGAGCCGTAAGGTTGACTTTGGCAAGTCTATCAGCTGATAAAATGGAAGTTCTTTGCCTTTCATAGTTTACTGATTTTAATCAGAAAAGCTTAAAAAAGGCCTTCTTAAAATTGACAACATTAAAAAAGAAAAAAAAGGAGTTTTGGAAGATGGGTTGCTTTTGGGCTGCTTTTCCTAGTTAAACAAGCTTTGTTGCTCTCTTTAAGAGACCCATCATTCCCTTTAGTGCAATACTGTTACTTATCAGGGTAATGAAGATGTTCAGTCCTCCTGTTAAATTGCCTTTAAAGTCAAAATACTTACTTGACACTGTCAGCATGGGGATATGAACACAGAAATAAGACACAATATAGGTGCACACTTCATAGCCCTTTCTGTTCCCACTCCTGGCCAGTACCAGGGGGTGACCTCTTTCTGCATTTCCGGAAAATCAACAGATCAGAGCGATTTTCTGATCACACAAGGAGTTTTCTGTAAGGAAGCCATAGCATACCTGATTGTTAATGAACAGGCAGAGTGTTACACTAAAAACACATGTTATTAGAAGTTGAAGTGTCTGACTCTCACAAGGCAAAATATTTGAAGTGTTCTACATTAAAATTAGTGATACATTTTATCTATCTAATCTATATAACATGTTTGCCAAGACCTGATTATATATGTAATTTGAAAAATTCTGCCTAACACATTAGATGAGTTTATTAGAAAAAAATCATGATTTATAATCTGCTTGGTCATTCCAACTGACTTTGTTATTATTACAGCTGTGAATGCTGAGAATTGAAAGCAGACATATGTTTTAAGATGGCTACTGTAATGGTCATACATCAGCTTCAAGTAGGAGCCACAACACTGGAGGGACCTGTGCAGCTCAGGGGGATATAGAGATTGTAGTCCTGAAAGCACATGTAGCACTCAGTGTTCTGCATTGCTGGGAGAATTACAGCACAGGATTCTCACTCTGTTAGCTGCATTTATCACAATTTTGCTCTGGATGCAAAGGAGAATCTATTCTTAAAGCCTTGCCTTTCCATGGCTTGCATGACTACAGCTGATTGGATATTTTTTTTTATTGTTATTTTTAAATTATATTGTATATTTGCCAAAGTGTAGTTTTGAATATTCCAAAAATTATTCAAGCATTTGGAGTTATTTTGCAAAACCTGAGGGATTCAGAATGGTGATGGCTGTGGGAGATCTGTAGTCTGTGCTTTCCTGATCTTTGGAAATTTGATTGCAATCGCTCTGCCAAGGATGCAGAATGGAGATACTCTGATTATTTTTTTCCCTTTAGAGGGTTGCAATTAATTTAATGGAAATATTTTTCAAGACAATACAGCTTTCCTTAGTTTATTCTCCTACACACTTGCCCTGCACTTAAGTATCCACGAGGCTTTTTTGACCTTGTGGTTGCAACCAAAATTTGAGCCTACTGGTAACTGCAGTATCTGAGGGTTGATGGTTGTGGGTTTGCTGTGGTTTAGAAGTGACCATGGAAATGCCCCGTCCCTGTTCCAGTCAGGTGTGTGCATGAACAATTGTTTGGTGTCCATGTGTTAATGCTGCAGTTCCTGGCTCTGCAATAGTAGGGTTTCTTTCCTTCTCAATTCTGCCCAAAGTTGAAGTTGGGTTCTCAGGAATGCAACTGGTAACTGCACCTGGCAGCCACATCACTGATTTCCTTCAGAACAGACAGTAGTTCATTATGGTAATAAAGTTTAAAAGCTTTTTCAATAATTATGATACATAAAGGGCACCAATCTCTTAATGGATTAACATGGATCACATTGAAAGTAGGTGGAAATGTGATTGTTTTAAATCCAAAATATCACATCTTAAAAGAGGAGGAGGAGGAGGAGAAGTAAATGGAGGTGGGGGGAAGTGGCTGGAGTGAAGTTGCAGAAGGAAAGGTCAAGGAGACCACGGTTCTTTAAGAAAGTAGAAATTGTTCTAAGTAAAGTCATAGCAAACGCAAACAAAGTGCTAAGTAACAAAGTATCAGTTTGTGTGGAATAAAACAAAAATAAAAAATCTCCCCATGATCAACATAAGAGCAGTGAGATATGTGTGTTTCCAATACACATAATCTGATTTGCTCTTAGCTTGCCAGAAAAAGGGCATTAGAAGTGCAGCTACTTAAGATACCAACAAACAGTGCTTAAATGTATAGAAAAAAGATAAGAGCACGTGGGACAGGAGAGGGATATGCGTTTATTGAAGGCTCTCTGGATGGCTGAAGGTGAAGGTGGTTGTCCTAGTTAAACCAGTGTCTGTTCTGCTGTTGCAGCTGATCAAGCATCCTCAGGTTTAAGCACCAACTATCCCTTTAACAGCCTCAAAACTGGAAGCAGACTTTAGACACTTTAAAAGTTTCGTATTTCAGGCACACTAATACTTCTGGGTTTACAGTTTAACAGATTAGACTGTAGGGCAAATTATCTGAATTCTTCTTCTCTGTAAGCAGTCCTCCTTTGACTGCAGTTACATCAATTAATAGTACCCTTTGGGTAAATGAACAATATCTGTTTATAACAGGATACGTTTGGCTTGGAATTTCAGCTACCATTTGATTGAAATATCTTCTGCATTGAATATTTTTACTTTCAGTCCTTTGAAAAAAACAGAATAAAAAAAAATAAAAAAAAAAAAAGGAAAAAATGTCAAATACAACAGCCAGCCTTGTCACCCAGGTAGAGCAAGCTGGGTAGCACAGTTGGGGAGTGTTTGCACCGCAGTACTGCTACTGGCTTGTCAGCTCACAGTATGGATCTGCCTTTAGGAAAATTTAGGTTTAACTTGGAGATTCTCAGCCCATTTGGTAACTATTGCCAAGAGGTTTGTTCTGTTTCTCAGCATTGCTCTGCTGATAGCAGCAGCTGGTGGGGTTATTTGATATTCATACACTTTTAAAATTCTAGCCTATGGTTTGAATTTGTTTGAAATGAATCTGGTTTCACGTGGGATTTATCTTCTACGACCTAAAGGTATGATCTGAGGTACTGCTGTGCGTTATGAGGGAAAGACATGAGTTTCTGCCTAGTCCCAGTGCAGATTGCTTTACAAAAATGCTTATTTCATTTACAAGATGTTTGCTTGATGAAAAGACCTGTTATTAGTTTCACAGCATACAGTCAGCATTTTCTCACTGAACTGTATGTTAAGGCAACACTGAACTGAGCATTTCAGCAGCTGCCGCTGGAGTTGATGTTCTCATGACACTTCTATTCAGAGCCCCCATTTCCAATTGCTTGAACATCCAAAGTATTTTCACCCAAAAGACTGACATTTTCTTGACTCAAGGGTGACTTTTCTCTTGACGGTCAAGCCACAATTATTCAGCTTCATTTAAAGCAAAAAGAGAAATGAGAACAACAGCATTTTTCCCTTGTTAAAAGTGCAGTTGTTACTTTAACACTGGTGCAAACTAAGTAGCTTTTGAAAGCCAAACGCTTATAAAAGCATAAAAAAAAAAAAAAGTACTTGTAGAATGAATTTCTTTTCTATAGATGAGGTAGTAGCATTTAGCTTATAACCTTTTTAGTGTTTCTACTAATAAAACTAAGTGATTTTGGTCTGAACTTTTAAAGCAATTCATTACACTTTCTAAAAACCATTTTATTTTATTTCATTGAATTACATGCATTTGAAATGCACAGTGTTAATTTGGAGTAGAGCAAGTAGCATTTTATTTGGCTTTTTCACAAAAGTCAGGTGACAGTGGGCATTAGTCACCTGTCAATTTAACCACACAGGGAGCGATTCAGAAGTGACCTCTGAGATGTGGTAGAGTACTGCAATTTTTTGGGACTGTTCTTAAGTCAGGGCATTACTGAATGTAGGAGACGCCTGGGATTAGTAACAATGTCCATCTCTTACCTGTATTTTTAAAGTATAGTAAACTCTTTGCTCATATGGCCCTAATCTTTCCTGCTTATAAATCGCATTGAATTTTACTCAGGAACAATATGGTGAAATTCAAGCTTGTTTGGTTTTCTGGCAACCTATGTTTATGAATAATCAATATTGTTATTCTATAGTATTTTCTTCATTTTAAATACTTATTGTGTTGATTTTGTTTTGACATTCATCTTTCATAAGTTAATTAGCAGGACTTACTAAAAATTGGCCAGCCAAATAATGTGTTTGTGAATTCAGTCTGAAGTATCCTTGCAGGTTGTCTGCCTAAAGATACGCTAGATGTTTTTAAAAAGAGAACATAATCCTCCAGAACACACTTTCCTTTTTACTAACTATGTATTCTTTCATTGCAGGAGGGGTTCAAAATGGGATTAACTCTTGAAGGCACAGTATTTTGTCTTGACCCACTAGACAGCAGGTGCTGATGCCAAGAAAGTAAATGTGAAATTCCTACGCAGTGGGGTTTTTTTATTCCTGAACACCTCCTCACAGATACTATCCATGTGCCAAAAATTGCTTTTTTCAACATGTAAACTCTTGTGAGGCTTGTTTCTGTAAAAATCCAACTTCGTTCCAGTCTTTCCCTGTACAAATGTAAAAAAGTTGTATTTGTTTATGAATTAAATTACACTCTTGTGTTTCTTTTTCCCACATTTTGGCCCAAGTTTATGTCTATTAGCTTGGGAAAGTTCTTCAGAAAGGTCACACATACCTCTCTCTGTTTGTAAACGTGCAGGCATGATTTTTACATAAGACTTTACCTGGCAGCATTTTGAAATTATGCTCTTAAGGCATTATTTAATATTCAAGCAGGAAAGTTATTAATATCTACTACAAAAAATTCAGTTTGCAGTGAAAAAGCATAAAATACTAACCATTGCTATATGCTTCAAAGGTAAATCTGGATTGAGTGTAATTGTTTTCCATTACTGTGAGTGGTTACTAAGCTGTATATATGTTGTTATTAGGTTATGAAGTCCAGATTTTAGGTCCTTCATTCATGTTTTTAAAACTAATAAATTGTTAGCCTGCCAATTAGTGCTTCGTGAGCCTAGCAGAACTGCTAAATTGCAGGATGGACAAAGTAACTGCCTTTTGTTTTGATATTTTATAGCTGAACTGTAAAGTATGTAATTTGGAATCCATTACCTGCTAACCATAATTTAAAAGGAAGATTATGGTCTTGCATTTACTTAGGAATTTATGTAATTTTGTATATAAGCAGGCACTGGGCTCAGTTGTGGAATTGCTTTCAACACCTGAGTGTTTACAGTCAGGCTCTGTTGAGTATTTCTTTCACAATCTACTTTTATGTTTTTAATTTTGAAGCTTGCTGCAAAGAATTCAATATAAGTTAGTAAGTCCTTCATACCCACTTGTTCATGTCACAGAAATACCTGCACACCAAAATTTTCAGCTGCTGGTGACTTGAGTGCTGACCTGTCTATGCACACTCTTCATTTATCTTTAGCATAAGCAATAAAATACCATCTTAAACCCATCTCAGAAAATTATTATCGCTTGTTCAATTCAAAAACTTTAAAACCTCTTATATTTTCCCCTCAAAACATACAAATGAAAACCCCCTGAATTCTGGAGTTGTTTTTTACTTGTTTTTTTTCCATGAGAGTTTTTTTGTGTGTGTGTGTTACTTATGGTTTTGTCCTTAATGATTACACTTTACACCAAAAACACATTTTGCAACTTTGTCATCACATGTGTATCTTTATGCCTAGTTCAACAAAGTATTTGTGCGTGTCCCTTTGGAGTCCACTGAGGGAATGGGGTTATTCCTTTGCTGAGTTTGACACATGCTCAAGTACTTTGCTGAAAGGAGGCCTTAATGTTCTACATTACATTAGTCTTCCTCTCTCTTATTCTGTGGTCATCATTCATATAGAGTATTATATAGAAATATATATATAAAAATATATGAAATCACTAACAAATAGAATAGTATATGTTTCATAAAGAAAAGTCTTTATAATTTTGTTTGTCATATAGTATTTTGGAATTTGTATAATGAGGATGTTTAGTAGCCATAGCAATGGCCTTTTTTAACAAATAGAATTTGTATTTTTATTGTACTTTAAAAAGCTTTACATAATAAGCATCTATTTAGTGGTCATTTATTATCAATGGTAACACTAAGATAATATTTGCACATTTTAAGAAACCTTTTTCTTTACTGATTTTTATGATCTGACTGCAAATGGCATGGTTCAATCTTACATACCTGGTCAATCCATACAAAAAATACTTAAATCAACACAACAGTGCATTTTTAATTTTTATGTGATCCAATTGGAAAATGTATTTCTATGTAATCTCAAATGTCTGTTTAATTTTTGCCTAAAATAAATGTTTTTAAATAAATTGCATCCTCGAACAGTGTTCATTCAGTAAAATGCCCAGTGGAAGGGAGGGTGGGGAGGAGCTGAAGTGTTGGGCAGGACCTGCCCCAAAGGATGGTTTAGTGCTGGAATGTGTCACCTTACACCCAGGAAAGGATCTGATCTCAAGGTAAAATAGCTCCTATCACCTTTATTACTAAGTTTGGTCTAATCTGCAGCCTGCAGAGAAAAGTCTTATTCTATATGCAGCTACTTAATACTAATAATTAGGGAGTAACTCTCTCTGCACTCCTTCCTGGATTTAATTGACTTTCCTTACTGCCTTTTTTTCTTTTACATACTTCTCTACTGAATGTCCTTGGCTGATGGCTGACCTTAATGGTTATTTAAGGAGGGAAGGATTTAACTGAAGTCTTTCTGAACCTTAGAAAGCAACCTTTGTCCACCAGGTGTGTTAATGGACAGGCTGCTGCAGGTGCTGTTGATGCTTTTGAGAAGGGAAAACTAATTGTAAGCCATCTGGTAATAACTTCCTTTGCAAAATTTCTCTTCAAACTGATATTCCAAACCCATCTAACCACTTCCATTTGTGGAAATGGGGCTTGGACTCTTCATGGGAATGCCTGGTGGGAGGGCTGGAAGGTAAGGAGCATCTGTCACCTCCTGTGAGCTCTAAACACAAGCTATTCTTTCCCACTGGTATGAGTGTTCCTTTACAGATAGTGCAGTGACATCCTGTGCTAAGTCTTCAGACCACGACTTTAAAAATATCTGTTTGAGAGCAGTACAAGAAGCCTTGATGATTGCTCCTGCTCTGCTCAGAGGAAATGGGAGTGCTGCTGTTGCTCACAACAGGATGCTGTGAAAACTGTCATGTTGCAAATCGCCATTCTTTCCATTACCTGTTGAAAGCACAGGCTCTGAGCTTTCTAAAAATCAACTTGACACCTGGTTAGGGATGCGAATGTGAAGTGATTCTGCTAATTGTGTAGACTATAGGCATTTCACTTGATAGAACTCGGTAAAAAGAGCATCATCTGCTAGGTTAGAGATATGGTGCTAATGAGTCATGAACAAGACTTCTTGACTTTTTTTGACCTGTAAATTTGTCCTCCAACAAAAATAAATGAAAATACCAGTGCAACTGTGTGCTGCCCATTTTGTCCAAACTTTTTTCTTTCTTTGGGATGCCTTTTCTTTGTCTTTTTATTTTTTCTTCTTTAAACTGTGATCACCCTGCTGATCATGCTCACTGGCTGTATCACTTCTGGGTGTCTAATACTAGATTTTGGTTCCACTTTTCGACTGCCTGGAAACTGTCCTGGCATGTCATACCAACACCTAGAAGCAGGATTCCTTGCTTATTACTCCTTTTTATCTGTGACATGAGCTATTTTTCCTTCCTACTTGCCTATTATGCTATACCTGAGTAACTGAGCTGCTTAGGTCAGAGTTCTTAAGTCAAATCAGCTGATACATTGTGAGTTTGTGCGTTTTTTCTTTTTAACCTTTGATAAATCATTTTAGGATATTCTTAGCTTAGTTCATTGCCTTTACTTGCAATGGGCTTGTAAGTGGCTGTCTTGTCCTTACACGTGACAGATGTGATTTGTGCTAAGCGTGTAATTGATCAAATTGGCAAAGATCAAATCCTTCATGTGGTGAAAGGAATTATATTCCATTTTGGCTTCACTGATGGAAAGGAAGTAAGGAAGGAGAAATTCTCACACTTGCAGAAGTAAGTATGGTTGTGTAATCCCAGAGGTGATTGAATGTGCCAAAGAATGGGGCTGGCTCTGAGACTTTATTATGATGATTAATTTTCAATTTGTGGAACTAAGCACGGTTTCATTGTCACCAGAGGATTCTGCTTCACAAAAAGAGTCCCTTCTGCAAAGGAGGACAGTGCCATGGCCTGAGAAATCCCTGGTTAAACACCCAGGGCCCCTATTTTCACTCTATCTCATGTATCACTAGAGATTGTCACCCTTTGGACACCCTCTTATGACAACAAATGTGTTAATAATTACAGGCAAGCTCTTGGCTTATTCTGACACTTTTTGTTGTTGCTTTTAAAATTAGAAGATGCAGAAGCGACACATGAAAAAGAAATCTGAATAACTGGCCATATGTTTTAAAATGGAATCAAAAATGCCTGCTAGGAGGTGTTTGGTAAGTTTCTGCTAAACAACAGCAAGTAAGCTTTGATACATAATTAGACTGCTATTTTTCCTGCTCCCCTTTTAAGACAAATTCTCAGTGTGAGACTGAGACATGAGTTGCATTGTCAGCTGGTAAAAAGTACGTAGCAGTTCTCGTCAATGAAACAGAGAACAGGATTTCAACTCTATGATTTTTTTCAGTTATTTCAGAACAGTAAGGCTGTGTTTTGTTGCAAGGAAAGGCTGACATTTGTAATACGTGCTGCCTTCTTGAGATGAGTCAGTATTCAATAAGTGTTGGTGCATAGATTAGATTAAAGAAACTGCACATTTATTTATTCATCAGACCAAAACACTTTCTAGAACTACAAGACACTTCCAGTGGGTTGCATGAACTGCTTGCATAATTCTTGTGTGTGATGGGGTAAAGGTTTCCAAATGATGAATATGCAATTTAACTTTTGTGTTTAAGAACTTTCTCAAGAATCTAATTTATCTATAGTTTGGGATAACAAACCCTTCAAGTTTAATCTCCTACAACAGATTCTGGAATGGACTGAACTTATTTCAAGGCTCTTGTGAATCACAGCAACCTACATCAGCATATTTCAGCCCTTGGACCTTTTTCCCCCCCTCCACGTTTTCCACTGTTTATTTCAGCAAGGCTTATGCCTTGCAATAAAGATTAAGAAGGAGCAGAAACAGGTTAGGAAGGAAGTATAAAAGAAAATTAAAGGAGAACAAAATACTGTCTTGTGCCAACATCAAGTAATTTCATCACATTGCACTTTTTTTGTGAAGCTTAACTGATGTGACAGCTTCTCTTGTTCTGCCTTTTTATGCCCATCTCAGGACTGTGCAAGAGCTGCCAAGAAGCAGATTTGTCATGTTTGCAGCCCACAGGAACTTCTCTTGGAGCTCTTTGAGCTCGCCAGAAGGAAGGAATGTTTTTCCTACCCCCTGTAGCATCACACAGAGTAGGTAGTTCACAGGGAGCCTCATCCAAGATGCCTGCTTGATGCATTCCATTCATTTTTCCTAATTTTTACTAGTTTGTAACATATAAAAGACCTGGCTAAGTTGTATCTGTGAGGAAGACTTCCAGAAGGACTGTCTGCTGTATTAAACCATTGCAAAAGTGTTTTAGCTAATTGTCCTTATTCCAATATAGATTGGAAAGTGTGACAGTCATCCATGTTTTCTAAATGCCTGTTAATAAAACATTTACATAAATTAATCTCCTTATGATGAGAGCTTTCCATAAACGAGAGTCTTAGAATAGACCCATAGAAATTTTCATCAATTCAGTTTCCTTTGCAGCTTCATCCTACACACAACCTTCTCTGACTAAAGAGGAACTCAGAAAATCTGTTGGACTGAGCATTTCTAAATGCTGCCTGAGATTCTGCCATGTGTGAAATATAAACCCTTGCAAGCTTGAGTCCTTGTAAGATTGTGTTCTGTAAGCATTTTATTCAGTAAAAAACAAGATGCTTTTTGACGCTTCTGCGCCAAAATTAGTATTGGAATATTTTTAACATGTTTCACCAAAAAATAACCAAATGAGTTCTGTAGGAATTTGAGCTGGTTTGCTTTGGAAAACTGTTATGTATTTTAAATATTTTTGTGCTCTTGTTTGGTTTTTCCATTTTGTTTTTTTAAAGAAACTTCATTGTTGTCAAACAAAGTGATCCTTGATGCTGTGAAAAGACTGAGAAAATCCTTAGCCTGTGCACTGCAATAGGACAAGGTTCTAAAGAAGATATGGTTCTTGAGGGAGAAAAAACAACAACACCTAATTGAAGGGCCTTGATACACTAAAAATCTGGGCTTTTTTTCATCCTTATCATTAAATTTTAGGATATATTAGAACAGTATTATCGTTCACATACATACTTTGCTGATATTTTTGTAGTGGAAGAGAGCCAATATAATGGCAGACTAAAGTCACCTAGAGTGTACACAATACAGGAAAGGGTCTCTTATGTTTTTGCAACCTTACATATATTAGAATAGAAGAAGCCAGAATAGAACTGAACTTTAGAGACACTCCAACCCTGTAAAATAATGGCATGATTACATATAATTTGTAACAGATAAACCTGCGATGCAAAATGAGCAACTACACCTGGCGATAAAGGTAAGAGAGTTTTTGAAACATGTGAGAGTTAGTGAGAAATTTTAGAGGAGAATGGAAATGCTCTGTGGGATTGCTTGTCTGACTGGGCTTAGCTGTGCCCTACTCGTGAGTAAGGCAGCATTTATGGAGTTTTATCTGGTGATCTGCCATAGTGATGCTGAGAATAAATAAAATGCCTGATGGTGTTTCCAGATTTTCAGTAGAAGTGTCTCATGATCAAAACTTCTAATCTTAATCTTTACAAGTTGCAAGTCTGTTTTCACATCTTCAAGGTTTTAGTGAGTCTGTGCTAAAATCTGCCCCTCAAGGTGTTAAGGATTGTTAGCACTCACTGTGTGTATTTTGGTAGTACCTGCAGATTGCCGTAATATTTAATGTGAAAAGGTTAGAAAAGGTTGTGATCTGTGTCATCACAATCAGATGCCATGGCTTGATGTATGAAATTGGAGTAATAGAGTGTCATAGAAGTTTCCATTATTTAATAACCCTTTAAAAAAGCAGGTATTTTAAGAGAACAGAATCTTATTTGAAAGTCTGAAATATGTGACTAGATAGCCAAATAAACAAGATAAATTGCCTCTTGGCACTCTAAGAAATAAACCAGTAAGGCCACTAAAGCCACATGAGTCATAGACCATAAGGAATTTACTTGAAACTTAGGAAAATAGGGATTTGTTTTCTCAAGACCACAGATTCAGTCTCTCACAGACCTCCCTGGTTAAAAAGTTGAATACCAAAGGGAAAAAATATCCCACACAATATTCTAAACAATATTTGACTCTGATCCAATGCATTGCTGTAGATAGGTTTACATCGAGGTTGAACTACAAACATGATGACCACAAGCACTAGTGCAGTTTGCATATTGTCAGTTCAGCCATTTAGAAATAAGAGCATTACTCGTAAAAGGCATTTACTGCTGAAAAAATCTGAGACAATTGTTAAGACTTTATGATTTTAAAATATGCATGGAGGGATCATCCTGATTCTTGGTGTGTGCTCATAAGCAAACTTTTATGTCACAAAAGGTACTGGGAAGCAGTGAGAAAGGTATGAAATGAGAAAGCTAACATAAGTGAGATTATCAGCAGGAAAAACCTGAATCTGCATGACCACACAGCCCACAGAGAACACTCCTGTGATGCTTAACTGCTCTGAAAAAATAAATTTTGGGGCATTTGTGAGCATACTAACTGATTCCAAAAAAGCTACTGAGCAATATCAAGGGTCTAAAACTACTGTATCGTGTTACTGATGGGTTTCATTTGTCAGAAAAAAACATGGGACAAACTGTTTACGCTATTTGTAGTTGTATTTGCTTATGGACCTGTTCCCACTGGAATGGGAGAGCTGATCCCTGTGGCTGTACACTGTGTGCTGTGCTGACAGTGATGTGCCCACGGGAGTGCTGAATGCTTTGCCTCCAGAGACTGCTGCTTCCAGAGGTAGCTCCGGAGTCAGGAGAGAGGAGGCTGAGGTGGTTAAATGGGGAGCTGCTTCACACGCCGCAGTTTCTGAACAAGAATACAGATTGCAAGAGCTGACAGTTTGGGGAAATGTCGAGTCAGTCTCCCTAAGGATTTCAAGCACGAGGCAAATAGGTGCAGACAGACATCGAATGCATTCCAGACACTGGTCCCTCTCTCAACTGTTACAAAGCACACAATATTTAAAAGTTTCTTTTTCTCAGCCTGAGAGTAAACCCATGGGAAAAGGGATCATCAGATACATTCTGTCAGAAGTTATGTTAAATAGGGACACATTCTGACTCCCCATATTTAATTAAAAAGCAATAAGACAGTAAGCAAGACAGAGTTTAATGGTACGCATAAAAATGCATTTCCCCTGTGTTTTATAAATGCAAGCCCTTGAAACTCAGATTAGTTGTTTGTACATAGAGATTCTAACTTCTATTTGTTTGAATACTGCTTATTTTTCTTATCATTGCTTAGATTTAATGAATTCATTTTTGTTTTTTCACAATTTCAATTTTCCTAGAGAACTTTCTGGAAAGCTAGAAGTACAAGATGTATGAAATAGTGGCAAGACAAGACTGTTTTTTTCTTAGAACTTAAAATCCAGTCCTCAAATTGCATGTTGATATTTCAAAGGGTAAATAAGCGTACAAGAAAAGTTGAAAGAAATTAATGTTGTTGGCCCCAGGAATCAAGCTGTTTTCCAGGAATGGTGAATTAGTTTGTAATCTACAGCCCCTGTCTCCTTATGATGCTTTTCTTTTCCCACACCTTATGCAACAGCATCACAGGGCTTGAGTGTTGACTGGAGCTGAGCCAGGGTCACACTTCTGGAAAGCAGCCTCAGGTGCTGCTTTCCAGGAGAACACTGTTGTAAGCAGGAGTCAGTGGGGAATTTGTACCTATTTAGGTGGGAGCACACAGAGAAAGGCAAGTTCTGTGCAGACTGTGCTTACGGAGACCTGCTGAAAGGCAGGAGCAATTCAAGGTGCTGGAAGTTTTGCAAAAAGTTTGAAGAGCCCTGCTCCACTTTTTCTGACCCAAGGTACCTGAAGCAATAATTGCCAGTGGTGAGACCAGCTGTGTAGGTGACTGCAGCAGTGTTTGCAGCTGGGAGACTGGCACAGGACAGTAAAAACTGGTGTCACTGTAAACCTGCAATTTGATGCAGCCGCTTTTTTTAGGGCAGCTTCTTAGGGCAATGTTGATACCACCCTGTAGTCTAGCTTTTTTTATCCAAGCAGCTATTGACTTCTGATCAATTCTGGTGTTATATTTTTTGTACCAATAATGCATAATAAGAATATGCTAGAAAAATGTTGCCAAATTTATAAAGTAGAAAAAGAAAACAGTGCCATACTTCTATTTCATAAAATTAATTTCTTACTGAAATTCTTGTGTGCTGCTCTGGGATTGTCTTCTATAAACTGTATTTTCAGAGCTGATTTGTTAGGGGGAAGTGTGTGATTACTTTTCAGTTGCACTGCTATATGAAATATTTCCCAGGTTTTTTATCACTGCAGGTATGGCAGGTTAAAGACAGAAAAAAAGCTCCTGCCTCTTTCCTGATCTCCCAGTGTCACTGGAAGTCAGGCCATTCCTTTATCTGCATATTGAGATTTAGACATAAATAAAATTGTAAGTATAAGCTGTATCCTTTTTATATTGTTCCACAGCAGTGATCCTTATTCCTTTAAAGTAAATGAATGTCAGAAGTTCAGGATAAGGGCACTAAAGACCCTCTTCTGTGGAGCCAAATTCCAGCAGGCCCTGGCATCAAGGAGATTCACCCTGTGCTTTGGCACTCCAGTGTACACCTAGAGGGCAGCTATGGGGTATGGCCTCTGAATTTGACTGCTCAGGTGACCCTCTGGGACTCAGCAGTGGCAAAGCCAGCCCATGTTGTGCCTTTACAGCCGTCGGTGTAACAACAGTCTCCTGCTTCCAGTCCTGTTACTCAGAGCTGTGCAGGCAAAATGGGACAACCAAGGCTGCTGCAGCCATCAGCTCTGTGCTGTGCTGCCAAGCCCTCTGTCCCCTGCTGTACCTTAAGCAAGGTAGGAGGGTGGAGATGGTCACCTCTCACAAGGTGATGTGAGGTAGAGCGCAGAGTAAGCCCAGACCCAAGTATGCAGGAGGGGTTGTGTGGCCCAGCTGCCCCTTCTTGCACTTGCTCCGCAGAGCTGGTGACTGGGAGACTTGAAGCTGCTGGGGACAGTGAGGAGCCATTCCAGTTTCTGGGAACAGGAGGATGAGACAGTCCAGAAATGTCACCCTTGGCCACCCTTGTTGACACTGACACCCATATGTGCTAAGGTGTCTTGAAGATGCTGATGGGATGTCTGTACCCCACCACTGAAGTTAAATGAGCCTTTGGTGTTTCAGCTCCGGACTCCAGCCTTCACTTCCAGCTCTCCAGTCCCTGTGGCCACACCAGAGTCATACTTGCATAGTCACAGCCACACTCATTAGTCAGGTCTCTTGAGTAGTTTATACAAGACTTCTTTTTCTGTTGTCGAATCTCACTTGATAGGCCTTAATTGTTTGGGGTTTTTTTCCACAAGCTTAAAATACTTCCCGTGGAGCATCTGCCGAGAGAGAAACCAGGCTTCCAAGCACCACTGCTGTAGGACTCATTTGAAGCATGAGCATTTAAACCTCATGAAAGGCAGACTAGATACTTCTGATGAATCAGTCACAGCTTCCCATTAAAGTCTGTCTGGAGGGGCTTTCTTTGTGTGGCTGCCATCATGGTCCTCAGAAGTTCATTTGGGGAGGAGATGTTGGTTAAGGCCAAGCCAAATGTGCTCCTGGTTTCCACAGAACTGTCTCAGGACCTCTCTGTGGCTATGGCAGATTGAATTCACATGGAAAAGTGAATCGCTGCCTCGCAGACTTGGCTGTCTCAGCTATCCAAACTGTGCCACCCACACAATTCTCCGTGACCGATGTTCCTGGTGAATACTTTCATCCTCCTGTGTGTTGCTGAAGGCCTGTGTGCCATTTCTTAGGAAAGTGACCAACAGCAGTGCATGCCCCAAATTTGTGCATTAACTCAGGGTAAGACCACACATCTAAGCAGACTGTAGACCTTCCAGCTTCATCTCCACTGCTAATTGATAATTAATTCCCAAATGGGCCACTGTCTCTGTCTGTCATAGCAGTCTCAAATTCCTAATGACCCCAGGACATTGAGGGCCCTGTGCAAGTGGCTTTAGAAGATTCTGGTGGTCAAAGCCTTTCCACAGTCTTCTTTCCTCTTCACTTGCGTTAGATTTAAGTGGCTTTTCTCTTGAGTCTTTGCCAGTGTGGCCAGGTCCTTTATTCCTGACTTCTGCTGCAGGTAGAATACTCTTCAGTCAGAGGTGGCCCTGGTGAAGAACAGGGCAGCGTGTGCCACAGCCAAGAACTGTAGGATGTTGTCTGTCCATGCACAGATTGCCAAGCCTTTGGCTAGGCCAGGCCAGGTTACAACAGCTTTATCAATTCCCTTTGGAAGTTCCATCTGGAGCTGGTGTCTGGACAGTCTGGCTGAGCAAACAAGTGTAAGCACAAAGGTTGGCAGAGGAGAAGGTCTGGGTTGGGGACAAAAATGGCAAGCTTTCACATTAGCAGCCTGTTAATGTGATTAAAAGGGAGAGGAACAGGAAAGACTCATAACTGAGGACAGTGCAGGGAAGGGCAGGAGAAAAAACTGAGTAATTCTGCTGTTCAGTCACACTTTCCTTCTTGTGTCAGCAGTTTTAGCAGCTGCCAGAGAACCAGTGAGCCACAGTTTGTGAGAGTATACATGGGCACAGCACATGTATGTTAGGTTTTCTGTGACACTTGGGGCATCCTGTTTGGCTCCCAATACTTGCTGCCTGTCCTCATATCCAGTGATCCATGTGGGTAGAGCCCATGACAATACAGGGAGAAAGTGCTCCTTCTGCAGTCAGTCTGTGTTTGGAAATCATGGAACTTATTAACTGCAAGGAATCTCTTGGTCAGAGGGATACATAATTATGTTGGTGAATAGCAGTATGTTTCTATGCAATTCTCTCATGGATCATTACACATTTAATTTATTTGGTATTATCATATAGCCTTTATTGACAGACTATAATAAATTATTTCAAGGTGACAGTGGTTCTCCCTGTGATTGTCCCATAGTATCTATCCCTTAGATACTTGCCAGATAATGTAGGCGCTTACCTCCCCTGGGGTTGGCAGACTGTTCCTCCCTGGAATACTTAGTATAATGTATTTCTAATCCTATCTCCAGGAAATTTAGTTAATTATTGTTTTTGCCCTCTGGAAGGAATAAAAAATAAATTTAAGTATAAAGTTCACAATAATATAATTATATATATTTATGTGAAATCAACCAGCAGTTTGAAAAAGGATATGGACTTTTTGCTTTTTTAAGAACATGGCAAGAGTGTCTTGTCAACAAACACAGTACATTCCAGCTCTTGGGTTTAATTATGCATATATTTATATATGCATTTGTAGGTGCTTATATATAGGTTTCTGTATGTGCCTTCAAACAAAAAAACCCAGAAAAATCTTTTGGAAGAGCCCACAGTAACGAACCAGATAAAATAGGTGTAATAGCTCCTCAGCAGTCTGGTCTTACTCCTTCCCCACATCTGCTGATGCTCCACAGTTCAGCACTGTTTTCCCTGCGGAAGGCTTTACCCAGTGACTGACTTGTAAACTTGCCAGAACCCTTCTAAATGTACCATGTTTTAAGTCCCAGACCTCCTTAACGAAGGTTGTTCTTTCTCATTCACACAGGGCTGCTGCTGGAAGGACAGGACAATAGAGGAAACTTTGAGGTGGAAAGGATGTTTTTGGGAAGCGGAATGAAAATGGGGAAATAACATGATTAATATTTTATTATTTCTTCAAATATGCACAGAACAACATCATCTAAAGCCACCATACAAAGGGTTAAAAGTTGCTCAGAATTTTTTTTGTTTTTTTAATCTAAGGACATTAACAAATTTTTATCCTTTTTGTGTTAACCAACACATTTGATCCATACATAAAAGTATGTAGATTCTCGTGCAGACCACATTTTCAAGGAAACGAAGTCCAAATCAAAAATGATTGAAGAGTTTCTTGGTGCTTTTTCTGTTGAGTTGAATTTCTTTGCTCTCTGAGTTAATGTTTTAGCTATCTTTAGCTATCTATTTAGCAGACTTTAACCAAAGTTAATTTCATTAATACTGCTAGACTGCAATGTTTTCAGGTCAAATATTGGAGAGCTTTTTTTACTTCTCATGGTATCTGAACTCATCTATGAGTAAAGCTTTTAACACGGTCACTGGTAATCTGACCTCCTTTCACATGACATGACCACAAGCTGAACTCTGTAATGAAGATTTTACTTCTTTTGTTTTGTCCCTGACCTGAACTGATATCAAGTTTCCGTTGTTTCTGGAAGAGCTCAAATCCAAGCTAAACTCCAGCATGTTCTAAGGTTTTGATCTAAGTCTGAACATGCAGTTTGCAAATCTCAGGCTGCTCTGTTAGGAAAACCTTGACAAGCGCCTGTTTCATTTTACTTCCCAAAATCTTAGATTAATTTTAGTCACTGGCCCAGTTTCACTGCTCTTGGCACAACAGGGGAGTCAAATCAGGCCCGTCCCGTTTTTGTACTCATTTAGCAGCCTGGCAGAGATAGAAGCTCCTATTGAATTGGTAATTATTCACTCTATGGCCATGCCATAACAGCAGTGGTTTTTTACTCTCTGAGATGTCCCATGCTCTCCATGCATCCAGCAAGAGGCTGGAGAGGGCTGACATACCCACACCTGAGAGCAGCCACAGAAACCCTGGAAACCAAACTGGTGCTGCAGACTCTGTGCCTTCAGAGCACTGCAAGGCAGAAGTAACCACGTCTGAGCTGAGCAAGAAGGGTTTCATCCCACCTCCATGTGGCATTCCCAGGCTGAGACAGGGTAGGAGACCTTCCAGGATCTGTCCAGGGCAAGTACACACCTGTGCAGCTTTGTGTTAGTCCAAAGGACAGCAACAGTGCTCAAAACCGCATGGGAATTTAGGGGAAGAGAAGGAAGGGGGGTGAATAAACACGGTAGTTTCTGCAGCTCCCAACCTTTGCATGACAGGATGGAGTATGTCACTTGGGAAGTGGCAGGGAAGTCCTGTGGTTCAGTAGAACTGTACTGAGTGCCTCAGGGGATCTTGGGAAGCAGCGATGCTTGTGTCACCTGGGTTTGCTGATGCTGCAGGGTGATTTTGTTTGGTTGGTTTGGCATTTGGGGTGGGTTTTCTTGTTCGTTTTAACAGATGAGGAAGAAGCACTTCCCATGGGATTAGGAGTGAAGCAGTTTGAAGGGAGGGGGGAGTTGGGCCAGAATGTTTCTTTTACAAGGAGGGAGGACAGAACTGAAGAAAGATGAGAGTTGGAGAAGACAGTTAGGAAAACCTCTGGGAAAAACAGCATTGCCATTCATTTATACCTCTCACTGCTACTGTAAACAAGATGATTTAAACCACCTTGTTATTAAACAAGAGACTCTAAATAATTTTAAAGACAACAGTTCATGGAGTTAAAAAAAAATTAAATGAAAGAAAACATTGACATAATAAGATGGTTTTATGTGGGTTTAAAATACTTATGCTTCCTGTCATTATTTTACAGCAGACTGAATGGAAATTAGTAAGAAATACTCCTTGAAAAAGAGTCCAGTATGTGTTTCTGGTTCTTTCAAGAAGCTGAAATACCTGTAGGCCACTTTGTCCTACTGCTTTAGAGAGCGTGTATAAAATCCATGTAATATGTGAGCAGAGTGCAGTTTATTGTCACACTCAGACTATTGCAGGCTCAGTAATAGGCTGCACAGTTGTGAACGACAGCAGGGAAAGAAGTGGAAGGAGTAGTTATCGGAGTGCCAGCAGTATTGCTTGCTAAATCCTGAGCTGAACAAGGATCTTCATTCCCATTGTTTCAGTTTATCACTTGGATGTATTGCCCATTTCATTGCATTGCTGTGCATCTCTTCAGTAAAGCCCATCACACAGCTGGGATTTTAAACAATTGCATGGGCCACACATTTATAGAAACCCAATCCCAGCAGGAGCCTGCAATGTTTCATAACAGCCTTCCTAAAGGATTGCCTGGTGAAATTCTAACCACAGTAAAGTCGATTTCATTTCTATTACATGCAGATGGCTCTTTTTGTGTGGTTTACTTTGCTGCAACAGCATTCTGTGTCAAGGTGACACTGCACCAAACTACAGCAAGAATTGGCAAAAAGTTTATTGATGTGTTTAGTAGTCTTTTTGATGAGCGTTAGTTGATTTTTGTTTTATTAATGTCCTTGGGGAAAATCCAATGTGTTTTTTTCTCAGAGTGTTTTGGATCTAAAACTAATATTGCCACAGATTATTAAATTATCTGGACTCATCTGCTGTTTCCATCTGTTAACAGAAAGTGCAGCTACATGCTTTTCTTCTTGATAATTTACATTATGTGATACACTTTGAAAATTTTCTTTTTGGAAGAGTCCTTGCACTACAAACGTGAGGCATTTGAAAACTGAGCATCATTAAAACAGCATTAAAAGATACCCATTTTAGGTGTAACTTCACTTAGATATCCTCACTTACCTTAAGTTTGATTTTTCCAAAGTTCTATGTCTGAACAGAGGGAATTGTCCTCTGATTTGTACTAAAGCTTTGAGGGTCACTTTGGAAGATTCAGGATCTGTAGGCTCCCCTAAAACTGCTGGAGGTGATGTAAATGCTTTTGTATCTGATATGTGATTTCCCACTGCAATACAAGGAAAAAAAAAAAAAGTTCCGGTGTAAAGAATACAACCGAGAGCAGATAAAACTGGACACTTAGACTTCTGATTCTGAGAGAAAACTTCAGAAAATGAGGCAGCTGCAGAAAGGAGACTTCTGAGGCACCTTTGTTGGCCAGTCTTACTGGGTGTCTTGGTGCCAAGTGTTGGGTTTTCCTGATCACGCCAAAAGAGGCTTTATTTATAGATTTATTTATTGATTCCTTTATTTATTAATTTGTTTTTAATCCATGCTGAGGAAAGGGTCTTTTTCCATCTACTGTGGTAAATAATAGTTCATTTTCCCTCTGTCATGAGGCAGAGATGGAGTGTTATGACACAAATCAAATTACTGAAGTGTAATTGAAACACCAGCACTGCCACTCATCTATACCTCTCGCTAGAACCGCAAACAAGACAATTAAAACCACTTTGAGATTAAAAAAGAGATTCTAAAGAACTTTTTAAAGAGGTAATAGTTCAGGGAGTTAAAAAAAAATAAAGAAAAATAAGTGTAATAATAAAATATTTATGCTTAGAACTAATTAATCAGGGTTAGATCCTCATTTGTAGATCTTTAGAAGTAAAATCCCCCATGATACATGATAATTCCCAATTTATTTTCTCAGTTAATCATTTTCAGAGGCTTCAAGCACTTCTACTTTCCATATATATAGTGAATCTCACAGAGTAAACTATTGTCCTAATGAACCTGCTATACTGTTTTTATATCGATATATCACTCACATGCATGATTCTACAGAAGCTGGCACAGCCATTAAATAATAATTTTGCTTGAACTGAATTCAAGAGTTCTCTCATTATTTGCCATATCTCTTGTTTCCTACATAGCTTAAATCAGAATACTTCACCTGAGGTGTCCAGGTGTTCACCTTTAGTTTTTTCAGTATTGTGTCAGTGACTCTGTGATGGCCAGAGAATACATACTGGGAGAACCATGAACAGAAAACATGTACAGTGTTGAGTAATATCTAGAAAGTACCAAAAACTAGATTATGTAAAAGCAGGTAAGTAAATATAATGATGGTGGTCTTACAGTTACATCTGCTTTTAACTTAAATACTGTAAATAAATACAGTAATTAAGTAGAATCACAAGGGAGATAGTAAATATAGTTACTCCAAGGACCTTTACCCTGCTCCTAGAAAACTATTCTGTACTTGTTATGCTGAGTCTATTCTAAAGCATAATATCTTATAACTAAAATGGAAACTCTGAATAATTGTGTATTCAAATACGTCAGTAAAAATATGCAAGAATTAAATCCTCCAGGATTATCTAAATTAAATTTTGTAGTCCCTTATAATATTTCTGAACCTTATGTTTTTTTAAAATAAACTTACAGAAAGTTCCCATAGGGAATCGGTTCTAGAAAAACTTCATGGTATTGTAGAGATTACCACAGATAATAGTAGCCATATATATACATATATACAATCTTTCATCTTCATGCAGATCTCCATTTAGAGATTGAATACTTGGAGAAGTTTTATGCAGCTATAAAGAAAATCATCAGTCTGGGTCATGGTTACCTCTTCTTTGCATCTCATGGCTCATTTGAAATAATTTCTTTTCTAGTTTTCTCTTGTCTCTTGAAAAACTACATTCATGAAAATCAGGCTAATTCCTTATGAAAGCAGTGGTCTTCTTCCAGAACATTCCTTACTAAACAAATGAACCCAGCCCATTTTTGGTTTTGAATAATTGTACTTTTCAAGACTGTCTCCTAAGTATGTTGATATTGGTTTTCTGTGTGTTGTGCAAGAAAAAAGTGGTGTCAATCAGTCGAGGCAAAGAAGATGGAAGTTATGAAACATGGTCAGAGACCTCTAAACGTCATGTGCAAAGAGGGTGCTGAAAATCTAACAAAAGACAGGAACTGGGATATCAGGAAAAAATTTACTGAAGACTGCTGCAGGACATGAACAAAACTCTGATAAAATAATTAGAGTTTGGCCGGTCAGTGCAATTCAGAAGGAAGGTGTAGAAAACAGATTATCTTCTCACATCCAGTAGGTCATAGAGAATCCAAAAGAGTCCAGTCAAAGAAATTGGAGTACACAACAAGAAATATATCACGCTGTCATGTTTGTCACAGCATACACAAACCAGAACAGTGGTCAGCCTCTGCAGGAAGCGTGTGTTAGTTTGAAAGTGCCAGAAGAGAGATCACTGCACTGGCAAATAGGGTGACAAGAACACTCTTAGTTTAGGAAGGGTAACAGGATCCAACATCAGCCAAGATTTTGAGATCTGTCTGCACCCTTGTTCAAAGCTAACAGACAAAAAAAACCAGATTTGTTTGCATAATATCTGGAACAATATATGAAGGAGAGAAAACTCAAAATAAAGCAGATAAAAATAAAAGGATCTGAACACAGTCTTTGCCAGCTCTCTGACTCTGAAAGAGAGCATGTGTGCCCTTTTCTTGCCCTCCCTTAAGAAACTTTCTGTTGTTTTCAGCTTTGCAAGAAATTTTACATAGTCCTCTTGAGGAAAAATCTTCTTTCTATCCCCACTGAGACCTTGCCATGGATCAGTGCCCTGCCTTTGCCACGTGTCTCCATCCTGTGCTCAGAATCTCCCCTGTGGCCAGTGGCAAGGGGCGAGCAGGCTACACCACTGAAGGGACCAGGGCCCCTGGAATTAGGGTATCTGCAGGGATCAATGGACACAAGAGCTCCAGAGCATGGTGGAATTCCAGAAGAAAATGTAAAGTTTCTTAATTTTAAATTGAACAAAGGTTTGCAACCCAAAGTGATGTCAGTGATGCAGGGAACAGCGAGGAGCAAGAGGACAACAAGAATCGGAAAGCAATCAGACACAGTGAGGGTTTGGAGCAGTGGAACAGAAGATATCTGATACCTAAAGAAACATTTTTCCTTCTGGGTGGCAAAAACGCACTGACTTGGAAAGTGAGAAACTTCATGTTTCGACTTTACAGAAAAAACTATAAATCTGTTTAGACTCCAAATATGCAATTTCTGGAACTCCTGTGAAGGACAAGACCTGGTAAAATGGATTGAATTTATTAGAGTAGTCATGACCATTAGACTACAATATTAGTCCTTAGCAATCCTAGATGGATTTTTTGCCAACAATGGTATTGATTCTGAGAAAAATGTGATTAAATTGCCATTTAAGGGTCATTTAAGGATTGGGATATATAATAGATAGTTTATATTGGCCCTAAATAAACAGCAAACGTCAAGGAAATTATTAAGGCTTTTGCTTGTGCCAAAGATTATAAAAAAATCTCCAAGGAGAGCATGTCAGTACAGCTCCTTGGAATAAGTACAGATAAGCTTAGGCTAGGGGAGGGGGAAAAAGTTTGGCTTAATCTCAGGCAGTAAGAATATATTTACACTACTTCATTTAATCAAATCCACTTTTACTATATGCAGTGTATTTAAATGAGTGCCTGGCAGATGGCAGTAGTTTAATGAACACCTTGGCAGTTTTCTGTGTAGTATAGGGTTAATTCTAAGTATTTTTATCTTCTAGCATGTTGGTAGGAAAAAGGTGTTGAAATAGTTGCTTACCAAAACCCCCTTCCTTCTCACCTCCAAAACTCTCCACTTCTTCAGGCACCAGTCACTTCCTCAAAGCCTTTAGCTTTGCACCATGGTAATGACTTTTAGTTCAATAGTGACTTTTTAATGTTACTAACCTCTTTTAAATAGGTCGGAGGATATAGCATTTAGACCAATTTTCTTATTTTTATTCTGGGAATAAAAATTTTATGATCACCCACAGTGCAAAATCAAATAGCTTAATGATTTCTCTGGCTGAATAAACTTGGATCATTTTTTTTTATATGACTAGTTGATGTATTGCACATCCCTCAGTCCAAATGGGAAAAAAACATAGTCACAGGCCAGATCTGCAGCTGATTTAAATTGGCATGATTTAATTTTATTAAACTGAGTGTTGAATAAGGTCTATCTATGCATCTTGAACTTAGTATCTCTCCATCTTGCTTCCTGCTATTAAAACATTATTCTTGAAATATATATATATAACTGTATATTTTCCAATTAATAGGCCAAATTAAATTGAGACCATGTAATTTTTAATTATATAATTTTTATTGGTAGACTAAAAATATCATTAAAGTAGAATATAACATTTTAATAATAATTGAAATATTAATAATCATATTTAAAGAACACATGACTAATTAATGCAAAACACTTCAAGAAATTCAGTTCTTGGACTTTTTTGACAAGACCTCTGCAGCTAGGCAAACAAAGGAATATGATTTTATGATGCTGAAATAAATTCTACACCACACAATTTCCTTAGTGAAAAATGGAAAGTGTTATACAGCATTGCAGAAGAGAGTTATGCCCATCTGCACTTCAAAACACTGTGCAGTTTCCTCCTCCTTCTCAGGGAGGTGCTGATGCCTCAAAGAAGTATCAGAGAAAATTAGGTGATTATATTTTATCAGGAGGAATTTCGGTTCCTTATGAATGTTCAGCTACCCTTATTTTTGTATAAAAATAGGATCTACTTCTTGTTACATACGTTTATGCATTTCCAACTAATATTTTCTATTTTAGTCTGCAACTGTCCCTTTGTGCCTTCAAAATCAGCAATCAGCAACATGTACAGATGTCAATGGCTGAGTAAAGAGTGGAACCACTATGGCTGGAAGATGGATTTCAAACTGTAGTGAACACAAATGATAGACCTTGGAACAACCTCCCCTCTTAGTTGCTTTTACAAACTGTTACAGGCTATGTTTGAGTCTGCCATGAAATATGAGCCATAAGAGCTACGCATACAGAAAGAAAAGGGGAAAAAAATCCTGCTTTACTGACTGCAGCTTGATTTTGGTTATTTTTTTCCCCCACTTTCCCTGCAGAACAGCCCACAGAAAATAAAAACAGTGTTTATGTGTTCAGATGCAAAAAAAATTATCATTATTTGCCATGAGAAAGTCACTGTGCCCTAGCAAAGATTGTCTGCCGTCCTTCTTTCCCACCACCATGGGAAAGCTATCATTAACAATCTGGCTTTGTTACTTTCCAGTCACAGAATCAGAATGTACACCCTCACAGTATCTCTGGTAACACCAAACTCTCAGAGAACATCACACAGTAAAGGTCCCCCTTTCAACCATGGCTGCTTATGAAAAAGTGTCACAGTAAAGACACGTGGATTTTCTTGTACATGTCAGTGCTTTAAGACTCATTACATAAGCTGGCACCAAAAGCTTGGCTTTTTAGTCTCTGAGAATTGTGGTGACCATCTGTAAGATCTGAATTTTGCAGCTGTCTTCAATAAGACACTGTTGGACTAAATCTTGGAAAAAAGTGCCTAATGCCAAACTGTCTATCACTGTCAATTTGGCTGCGCTTTAAACTTACAAATATAAATTTCCCTGAACAGTTGGGAAACAATAATAAAGTCAAATGTCTCATTAAGCAATGCATGCTTCAGCCTAATGAATGTATCACACAGGAGATAAAGGACGAAGCATAATTAATGACATACATGATAGCAGAGAGATAGTCTGGACCATACTGACCAATCTTTCAACTTTAACTCTTACACTCCTAGAAGAAAGTAGTTGCTTTACATAAAAAGGGCGAGTTCATTTGTGGCTTTTCCAAACCAACATTGCCAAATAAACCAAACTATAACAGTGGTGTCGCACAGATAGCAACTTACTGTGAGTTGGCCTGTGAGAAGGTTTCTCATTTACTTTATGAGGCAGATGGGGGAACTGCAGTCAAAATCAAATGCAACAGTTGCCTTCAAATAATTCAGGCTTAAATCAGTTCTTGACTCCCTGAAAAAAAAAAAAAAAAGCATATAGAGAATGAATCTAGTAAGCAGTCTGACTCAATATTGATGAAATTTCAGGCTGTCAAATGTCTACAGGAAGGTGGGAATGATTCTGATCCTAAATCATTCAATACCAATGAGACTTTGTCTATTGACTTTTTGGTCATATTTAGATGCAGCAGTTTTTCTTTCTGATGGTTAAAGACAAAACTATCAATTGTAACATAAAAGCATAATCTAGTAACACTCATTGGGGAAATAAAACAGCTGCGTGAAATGATCTTGCTTCATATAAAAACTTGTGTTGGCAAATATTTGCTATTGCACCATTTATGTTGCAAATCTCACTTAAAATAGAAGGGAAATTGACACTGGTAGATGCGAGCATAAAAGCTAATGTAATATTGACATTTTTATTTCCTTTTAATAGGTGTTTAAATCATGTATCATATTTTTTGAAAGTGTTATTGCTATTGAAACTTAATTAGCAAGCTTAGACTATGGTGTAATGTTGAATAAACAAATGCAAAGTAATTCACATTGTATGTATTTTCAACATTATGTTTGTTCCATTACTGAAGCATTTTATTTCATGTTATACAACTGTTACTAAATGCTTCCTTTGTCAATGTTGCAAGTTTAAACAAAGCAAGTAGTCTAATTCTAAAAAAATAGAAATACAAACTATCCTAGCAGGAACTGCAGCCTGCACTAATCTGTGTTTCTGTATTGTTCAGGTTGCTCCAAAACACACAGCTTGAGGTACAGCTCTGACATTTTATAGCTTCAGTTTAGAGCAAAGGTCAAACAAAGATTATTTTTAAAACATTTTGATACATATATACATTTTGATATATACAATCCTGCCTCAAATATGTAATAATGGAGATTGTTTCTACTGAGCCAAAACCAAACCTGGCATTAAGGACAATAAAATTTGCGGTACAGGCATTCTGACTCTGACTAATGCAATGAAGAAATCTTTCAACATTCTTGTTTTCTCATGACAACCCCTGTATCCCTGGAGGTTTGATTCTAACCAGCAGCCCAATAGGCCCTCCAAACCAACCTGTGATTTCCTCTCCCTTCCCTGTAAGATCTGCTAACTGCTGACTTAAAGGAGTTTACTGGGGATTTGGTGATCTGTAACTCACTCTCCCCAGCCCTTTTCCCCCTCTCAGGCGTGTGCAGCCCGAAGCACCCTTCGAGGCAAAGACGTGACAGAGCCACAGAAAGAGTCTGTGCGGAGCATCTGTTTGGGAGCCTTCCTAGAGGCACATCCCTGCCGACTGCTGATGGAAATCATCTGTAGGAACACGGAGGGCGTGAGTCATGTGACCTCTTGGGGCTTCATTACTGAGAAGTAAATTGTCTGGGTTCTCTTGCTCAGCTGCTGCTTTTAGAAAAGAACAGACAGAACGTGAGCAAAAGCGGCAGTTCTCAAACACCCACACGTGAACCAGCAGCTTCTGCTCCAAACACGTGTCCCTAATTTGTACAGACCCCAATCATGGCACACTTGTGTCTGTGAACAGAGAGCTCGGAATAAAAAGTGAACATCTAAGTTTCTACAGAACAGGAAAGCAGGCAGTAGGAAGGAGATATTCACTGATTGAAAACTAGAGCACAGGCGTCAGACACACTGGTAGGCAAAGTAGCTTTAATAGAGCAGATCTTGTGGAGAAAGCCAGCGTGACTGTCTGCTCTAGAGTTTACCCCAACAGCATGGTTATAAATAAGCATGCCTGTTTTCTAAATACACCAAAACTCTGCTGGCTTACGGTAGCATCAGCAGTGCTTTACAGTGCCAGCGTTGTGCCAGAAAATATGCAAAACCTGGTGCAAGACATATAGAACCGTGGTTAACACGTTCATCCCTCCCAAGCAGAAAAAAGTGAAGCTTTGCCACGTACCGGGCTAGCCTTTCTGTCCACAGCCCAGGCGTGAGGATATAGGTATTGCTTTTGCTACATTAACATTGACATAAAACTACAATTTTCTTGCATAGCTGTACTGCTGCATTTAGAAAAGGTACGTGTTAGCTAATAGAGAAACATGACTTGCTGGTGAATCAGGGAAGGTTTTTGTCAGATCTCAGCATCAATACCAGCAAGGATGCACTGCAAAGAGATTGTGTTTCTCTGCAGCCACTACACAACTGAGATGTACTTTGTGCATAGCAATATGTATGCATACATCTAACCTGTTTCTGCTGCAAGACTTTTCTGAAGCAACATCACCATAGATGAGAACAATACATTTTTTCTGTCACTCTTTCCTAATGTCCTCCATATTGACAAGAAAACACATGTACCAGACTAAGGGAATTTCTGTGGTTTGCTGCCAGGATGAATATAGCAACTTGGTGACTGTCCAAGAGTGCTAAAAATTAAGAGCTTACAAAAATCTTTTGTATGGCAATAGCTGAGATACAACGGCATTTCCTGTTCCTAATGCAAGGGGACTGTTTGGAAGCTGTTGACAAACATTCTTTTTGTACTGGAAACCCCTGTATTATGTCTGGATTTTGAACTAAGTTCTCCCATGCTTAAGCACAGTGATGTGATGTGTGGCCATAAAGCGAGCACATCAGTTATTTACAATTTCTGGGCTACACAGCATGACCACAAAGTATGTGATGGGGCTGGGACCCTGTCAGATAGATGAAAGTTAAAAATTAGTGTAGCTGGGGAGTGACTCCAGAAAGGACAGGTCAGGCTGGAGGAAATAAAAAACTGTCTGCAGGACCCCCAAGGCAAGAGTCAGATAGGGAGGAGTTTCTTTCCTTTTTTTTTTTTTTTTTTTCTTTTTTTTTTTTTTTTTCCAAAGTGCTGGAAGACATACCGAAAAAAAGCTGAGAACACAGAAGCTGGACAGTGGCCCGGGCTGACTCCCAGATCATCAAGGAGTCTAAAATAAACAGACAACATTTGGAGTGTAGACACAGACGGCCAGTTGAGGGAAGTCATTATTCCTTTCCATGTGGCACTTGTGGAGTCACATCATAAGTAGCATGCCCTGTTTGGAGTATCCCAGGACAAGAGGGATGCTGCCAAATGGTGGGAGTTCAGCAGAGACCCACCAAGATGGTTTTGACTGGACCATGTCCACATGCAGAGGGGCTGAGAGAGTGGGTTTTGTTCAGCACAGAAAGCAGAAAGCAGAGAGCATCTCATTGCTGCCCTCAGCTCCCTTTGGGTGAACAGAGCCAGGTTCTTACAGATACAAAGTGAAAGACTGAGACCAAAAGGTCACAGAGTGCAGCCAGGCAAACCCTGCTGGACCCCCGTCCACAGCTGATGTGGCTGAGCACTGTAGCAGGTAACCCAGCGAGCTTGTGGACTCTCCATCCTTGTAGGCATTTGGTGCTGCGTTAGGCAAGATCCTGGGCAGCCTGGCCTCACTTAGGCATTAGCTGTGTCCTGAGACCCTGGTAGACCACATGGCCTCCAGGGGAACTTACACTCTGATTATTCAGGTTCTGATCTGCACCATTTGGGAGGGAGAGGGAAATACTCAGTAGAGAAAGTCATGGAGCCCAATGAAACAGAGCCTTCACCAAACACTTAGCCTGGGCCTTACTTCCCAGTGTGTAAATGTGGAAGGAGCCTCAGTATCCAGAGGTAAATGCCTCAGCAGAAGGTTTGCATTTCTCCTGGGCTCAGAGAAGAGACAGGAGGATTAAAGCGCTTAAAATTTGCTGTATTTGTTGGTATACTATCTCATTTTTATACTTCAATACCAGGAATAAAACACCCTTATCTTCAGCTCAGAAAAATGCCACCTGGTTCTGTTTGTGTTTATGTTTCAAATGGGGCTTGGGCAGCTTTGAGGGGGTGGCCACCAGCTCTAGTTTGGAAAAAAAAAAATTAAGAAAAGAAAATATTTCAAATTTATAATATTTAAATAATCTGAGCATCGGTACTGCAGGTTGCTTCTTGCAGTATTTCTGTGTTTGCAGATGAAAAGCCCAACTAAGATCTTGGCTCTGCTCTGGACATAAGTGCAGATGTAGAGACAATTTCTAATGTATTGCTAGACACAAATCTATTCAGTTATTTCACTGGTATTTAGTGTATTGTTTACAAAGAAATAGACAGATAGTAGAATGAGAATTTGCATGGTTATAATTGGTGGCCCTGTAGATATTTTTTTAAGGGAAAAAATCATGAAGAATGTGTAATGAGCCTCTTCCATTTTGTTTCTCAGTTCGATTTCATGTGGACTGCTTATTCATTTATTTTTTTATTTGGTTTTTCCCTCACTGCATTTCTTTCTGGAAAATACTCATGAGAGCTATGTTTTGAATGCTTTTGTTTGAGCTTAGCTGGCATGGCCATCTCGAGAGCACATGTATACCCGCAAACTTATAGACAGGGTGGACATGCTTTGAAAGACATGTGCATCACTTGCAGACTGTCATTCAAAAATATCTTTGTGCTTTTACTGACAGCCCAGTTTGGTGTCTTACTCTTTTGTTTGAAGACTGATTTCCTTTCCTGTGTTTGTTTTTCTCATTTCATAAGCCAAAGTAGAGTTCTTCTGCTTAATTTAGTTCCTTCGTTGATGAAACAGAAAGGTTTTCAAACTTACATGTTCCCATTTGTAAAATGGGCTAGTGTTTATTGTTGTCAGTGATCCTGTCCCATGTTGTGAAATGCAGCCACTTACAGCTTTTTCTCCTGCTTAATCCAAACCTTTATTACTGGCACAACTCACTCCAACACCATTTGAAGGATTGAGGCAAATGGTTTTGGCTTAGGGGTCGGTTTGGAAACACATTCTTAAGTTTGGAGGCTTTTCCACTGTAGACTAGAATAAACAAAAGGCCTGATCACTTGCATGCATGCTGCTCATGTGAGCAGGGCATTTTAAAAGGTCTCCTTCTCTTTGGTAGGTCAGTATTTTGTGACCAAAAAGGAACCGTGGATTTTATCCTTGTGCAAAATATAGCAATTCCATGATCTTAAGCTTTAATTAAACTTTCTTAAAGCCTTTAATTAATATAATTTAAGATACATGAGGATTTATACCTAAAAGTATTGTTGGTCAGGAAAATCTTTTTCTCAAAGTTTGATAAAAACATAAAATTGATAAAAGGAAACAGTTTTGTGAGAGGTTGAATATGTTCACAATAGCAATTATTTCTGTCAACCACAGCTAATTAAAATATGGTGTCTATTTTCTGAAAGACATCATTGCCAGGCAAAACTATTATTTTCTGCTTCAACATCCAACAGTGCTTGGATGCTTTAATGGCTTGTATTTAATGCAGAATATTTACTTCCAAATCCTTTTGGTTTTCATAGAAAACTGGCAAACTGAGTAAATATAAAACACTTTTCTGGCCACTAAAGCTTGTTATGAGCAGATATACGTAAACATTCAAGTTTCTTTTGATGAAGTTCCTCCCTAAACATTCCAGCCTCATGGAAGAGGATCAGGTCCTATGGAAAACGGGCAAGAATTTGAAACAATAAACCCCACAGTTTTCCTGAATGCGTAGGAGGTCAGACCTAGCAATGGAAAAGATGAGGTTCTTTGTGCCAACTTGGACTGCTGATGCCAAATGCAACGTCTGATAAGAAGAAAATCCTCCTCATCACCAGAATCCTGCATATATTGCAACTTCCACTAAAGGACACAATTCAACCCAGACAGCCTCCTAGAAAACACTCATATAGAAAGCTCAGGATATATGTGGATCCCTTTTTCAAAACATCCTGAAGCACCGAATCCCATCTTTTTTTTTTCCATCTATGCCCATTTTTATGCTTTACTTAATTTGCTTTTTAAGATAATGTAATGAATTTGATAGATATAAAAATACTTTTTTCAAACTGTATTTTACTAACAAACTGGACAATTCAGCTTTATTCTTTAACTTACCAAAAATACCTAAAACAAAACAAAACCAACAACCAGCAACAAAAAAAACAAACATATTGAACACCAAAAAACACCAACCTGCCATCTGGGATGTTATTGTTTATAAAATCTAAGTAGTTTAGTGCAGTAAAAGCCAATTAGATGCTTCTTTTGTTTAAATCTTGTCTTAGAGCTGAGAGAAGTCTTGGCTACAAACTAAAACTTCTGAGGCAGAAATATCTTTAGTTAATTTCACTCATATGTAGGGGCTTTCAGTAGGGATGAAGAAAATCTACATGTTCGTGTTCCACTCAAGACAAAATTCACATGTTCATCTCCAGTTAAAAGCACCAAGAAATGCGAATGACAAACTATAAAGATGCAAACTGGATAGTCCGACCATTGCTTCTACCCCATGGTAGAGCCGGACACCTGGATTTGTTTGCTTTTGGTTTTAGGAAATAACATTTCTTTAATCCTGTGCATTACTTGTGATTAAATCACACTGCAACACTGATGCTTGCAAATACACTTAATGACCTCCCCACACAGAGTTTTTCATTCAGAGAAAAGATTAAGAGGCCTTACACACAGCAAATGACAACCGGATTCTCGAGGGCACTTGTAGGACCTGCTCAAACACTAAGGTGAGAGAAAATATTTTTTCCTCCACCATTTCATACTGAATTCTGTCACAGATCAGTAGCATGCAGCAGCAAAGTCCAAAAATAAGAAAGAGGTATTATGAAAGACAGATCTGTGGACGTAACTGTGGCCTGCAATGACTGTGGAAATCTTCCATAGCTTATATCTAGTCCAGAGCTTTAAGGAGGGAAGTGGGTCTTCATGGGCAAATTTTTTACAACCAGAATTACAAGCTCAACTACAGGAGTTTTCATGAGTTGGTGAACAAGGGATTGAGTGACTGTATCAATGAGCAGGTTGCTGAGTGCGGAGTATGTGACAAATGATGTGTGATAGAGCCACCTGCTTCCCCAGATAAGCTGTGCCAACCTCAATGAACAGTAGTATAAGAAAACAAGAATAGTTGGCATATTTATAGGAAATTTGCCTTATTTCTGCTTCTGACTGTTGTCTGGGACAGAAATTTTGTATTTTCAAGCTGAAAAAATAAACCTTAAACATGTAACTCCCTTAAAGGTGCACACTAGGAGCTTTACACAGACTCTGTCTTTGGCCAGCATGAGAGACGGAGCCTGGACTTGCAGACCTGTCAGTGCTCCAGTGCCAGGTGTCTGCTCCTGGTCCCCAAAGACAAGGTCTGAGTTTATTCCCCCCAGTGGGTCACTTGAATGTCCCGGGTTGCAGCACTGTGGCTGCCAGTCTGAGTCACAGTGAAGTTCCTGGTGTTTGTAGGTCCCCTGTTCGGCAGTGAGATGGCATGCTCTCACCTGTGAAACTTGTGCATGTTTTTCTGCTTGAACTGATGTTTTAAAGTGGCCCATTTAGCCTCATGTATCTTCTCTGCCACCTCTGAGGTCCCGTGGGATAGACTGATCACTACATTGATCCCAAGTTTGTTTCCCATTATGGCTACTGCATGCTGAGTTGCTGCCAGCAACACTTAACAACATTAGACTGGTACAAATCTGGTTCAAGACCCTCCTTGGTAAAGCAGTGTTTCACCCAATGTCTCCAACACCTTGGACAAGGCTGCTGGCTGAAAAGGTAATCCATGATTCATCTGGGCAATATTATGCTCAAAGACATGCAGAGGGCAGCTAAATTTTATGTGATCCTTGAATTTTCATAGCAGCTTTGTTTCTATCAGGTGTCTGGCAGCCAAGAAGATGACCATGGATCAGCACACACTCTTGCCTCCTGTAACTGAATAGGTCCTGAAGCTAGGAGTTTCTTGCTTTCCCTAAAACAAGACAATCACCTGGAAGGCAGCTTCATTGCCCTGCATGTCTTTGAATCAGCCATCAAAGGTAGGTGTGAAAGCATCTGGCAAGTAGTTCTGTGCCATACTCCTGGGAGCAACAGGGGAATTATCCACTGGATGCTCAGGCAGGAGCTATGGAGAGATGGCAGAAAAGTGCTTAGAATGGGAATCTTCTCTGTCCATCTGCAGAGCATTAATTAGATGTAATACAGGGTGGCTGTTGTTCCCGTTGCTGATTGTTCTTGGAGATTCTGTTTGGGACAGAAATGTGCTGCCTGCTGGCCTATGCCGCTCACACAGCACTCTCTTGGCAGTTCTAGAGGTAAAACGCAGGGCAGCTTCTGTTGGTGACCTCCTTGTCCTGGGAATATGATCACACTCTGTGGGAGCATCCATGACAACCGCCAACAGATATTTTCCCAAGTACTTTTTGTTATTCACTTGCCTAATTAGATGACCAAAATTGCTTCATTCCACTCCCTGGTGTAAATCAGTGATAGCTTTATCAGGATCATGCTGTAAACTGTGACGCTGTAATCAGTGCAGAACATATCTGCCTATTTCCAGAGCATTTGAAGGGCCAAAATGTTACATTTTTATGTGCAGTTGGTTAGATCACTCTCACGGACTCCTCTCTAAACAGTGTTTTATTGCAATTTTTGTTTCTCCAGACATTATCCAGTTGCTATTTTAATTAAAATACAATTTTTTCCTTATAAAAGTGAGACAGTCAAGTTCATTAGTTAATAGTGTCAGGGATACTATACGTTGACAGTTCTATACTACTGTTAATTCTGCAGACTCCAGGCTCATTGAAGAATAAATCATTTCAGTGCATGAGCTTCAGATTATGAGATCTCTCTGTCCCCAGTTACCTTTTCACAGTTAGGGGAACGCATGCATTGTCCTTTGTTCTGCCAACACAGCAGAAAATCGTTACACAAGTCTCTTTAACAGTAGATATTTGGATTCTTCAGTCTATAATTTTCTTCCGAAGTGATCAGAGATCTTAGCGATCAGAGATTAATCTCAGAGATACATTATATCAATAAAACATTTATCCTATGAGTTTCTTTTAATCATGTTGTTCAGCTGTTTGAAGCAATTATGGTAGCTGACCAAAATCCAGGCTACTTGGCTTACATCTTCTGTTCTCTTTCTGTTCTGTCATATGAGTTAAAGCTAGTCTTCTTTTGTACCTTTTAAAGACATTTATTTATCTCACAGCTTCGTGCAACGAATAATAGATCTTGGTCAATCAGAACAGTTCATCAGAGGAACTTCCCATTATCCTTGCTATCCTGCATGTGCTTTTCAGCTCTGGAGATCTTTCTGACCGGGACAAGCACCTCTGGCTTGTGCTGAGCTGAGCTTCTGACCGTACAATAGCCCTCCACAAAGGAAAAGAAAATTTAATTTGTGTTAGTGTGATTGCTCTCATTTACTTGATTGTCTGGAAAGCTTCATGGAAGCTGGGATTTAGCAAAGAAACACTTAACTCTGCCTCATATGTTGAGATACATCTATATTTTGAATTAGAAAAATATGATCAGGATATAAAGGCCAAGAGACAGGAATCCTTTCCCTGTGTGCATCTGCGACTTCCCAGAAAGACTTAGGACACAGCTCTCATGTCATGAACATAGCCAGGCAGCCAAGACAGTCTATCAGAAGAATCCAGGAGGATATATATAGCAACGAGATAGATATGATCTGAGTTTTTTTGGGCTAGTTTGGTTGGTTGATGGTTTTTTTGATGCAGGATCACACGCATGGTTTAAATGCCTTCACAGGCTATATATAGCACAGGAGCTTCTAACTCACAAGGAAGTTCTAGTCAAACAAACAGGGGAAAAACTACTTTTCAGCCTGGCTTGCTTTCAGTAAGCAAATTAGTCCTAAGAGGCACAGCTACTTAAACCTCAAAAACCTCAGAGGGGTCAGCTCTGACTGGTAGAGGTGAGAACTCCTGTGAGCCCAGTGGAGACAACCTGCTTGAGAATTCAGGTGTGCTGTAGGGACACTGAACATTCTGAGGTGCTGACAAGAGAGATCTCAGGGTATATTTGCTTTTGAGCGTGGTGAATCCTAAGTATATATGAGTATCTAGAAGTAAGTCAGTGACGAAGAAAAAGCTTGGGAGGGTATCCTCAGCTCTACAGTTCAAGGAATAGAATAAAAAAGCGAAAGGTTAACAAGCAAAACTGGATCAACAAGGGTAAAGCAAGCTTTTCACACTGACTCAAAAAAAGAAGTACAGGCTTAAAAAAACTGAAAAGTAATTGCCAAGTTAAGAAGTTACAATTTGAAGTGAAATATATACGGTATACAAAACATACTTCTGGTCTGGACATGTACTTCTCCTCTTATGTCTCAGCTTTACTGAAAATGTCTCTCTCTGCACATTAACCAGGCTGCCTCCATTAGAGCACAATCAGGTAAAATTCCATATCCACAAGGAATCCTTGTTTGAACCTTTCAGTGAGAACTGCCTCTGTTAATGCCATAAAAACATACAAATACTTCATAAACCACTTCTCCTGAATTAAGAAAACAATCCTTTAAGATGCACATTGTAAGTTAAGTTAATTCAGGAAAGTGGTCCATGGCTGAAGTGCATTTCCCAGTATTCTTTAAAAGTAAAATGAAAAAACAATCTTTTCTCAAATGAACTAGTTACTAACTTTGGGCATTCCTTGAATGATGTGGTACAAATTTTGTCATTCCTGGTATAGAGTTACTGAAAATGGTATTGAAAGATCACAAATTTAAAAATTCACATTTTATTATCAAATGTGTCTTGTTCCCCTAGCCCTTCATTTATTTTCCCATTCTAAAAATATCCAATAAAGGATTTAAGTTATACAGCAGCTCCAAGCTTGTTTTCCTTTAATATATTTTCCAGCAACTCTCTGTAGTCAAGAGCTGCATGGTTCAGGACTTTAATTCTCTTATTGCTTGCCTTATATGCATGCATACGAACAAAACCTATTAACTAGCAACAAAAGGGCCAGAAGAGATGAAAACATGCTTCACACTTGCCTGCTTCCTTGTTTTCCTCCACAAAAAAAAAAAAAAAAGAAATATGAGAGAGTCACTCCCTACCTGTTTGACTAAGGCAATTAATACAATAAAATAGGGCTTTCCCAGGGGACAAAACATCAGGCTAACAAAATAAAAATACAAAAGAAATGTGGGGAATGAACAACTAGTGTCAGAACTATTCAATTATTTCAAGTCTGTGTTACAATATTTAAAACACCTCCCCTGAACTTACTTTTTTCCCTGTATTAGGTACAGTTCGTCCATTTTTAAAAACACAAGTCAGTGGAGGATGCTCACAGAGTACATGCAGCATCTTCTCCATGGTGCTGCTGCAGAGGTAACACCAATGAGGTGGCTGGCTCACAGGACAAGTCCTGCATTCATCCACCCACACAGCAGAAGTGTCAGAATGGATGACACCTTCATGCTAAGACAGCCATAACGTGCTTCTACATCTCCAATGAAGACAGACCACATCATGTTGTTCAACAGCTGCCCTGTCAGTGTGCTTTGTTACCTTCTGTGGGCTGGTGTATGTCCCAAACCCAAGAAATACACCTCTCTTCATTCCTGCCTTAAAACATTGCTCAGACTCTTTAAAGTGACAAGTGAGCATGAGGAACCACTGTAGAGAACAAGCTCAAGAGGTAGATAGCAATCAGAAAAATGCTGGTTTGTGTTGGGTAAAGCAGATCCCAATTGAATCATGAATGTAATTCTCCTTTTTTCAGTTTTAACGGGTGAATAAGCATGATGCTTTAAGGAAACCAGAAATCCCTCCAGACCTATTAAATTCCAATTGAGCTTTATCTCATTAAGTAACTAATATGATCCAACCATCCATATAAACACAAAAAGTGCTGAACACAGGCAAAATAACTCTGTACTGTGAAGAGTCTTTTGGTTTGGACTTCACTGTATCTTTCCCTGCAATAGCCCATGGAGGATGTGAATTCCAATAATTCCCAAAATAATGAAACTCACCGTTAATGTCGATGCTCTGCTTTCACCTGAGGCATGTGCCACCCAGGCAATGCCAGATGACACCTCAATGGATGTCTTCATTTATATGTATTTTATATTTATATATATATAGGTAAGTAAGGCATGCTCTACACGCACAATAGGAAAGTGAGGCAATGGGGTGCAGAGGAGCCCAGTTCTGCTGCAAAAACAGCGTTCCCCTGCCTCCCAAGTGTTCCTGTGATAACAGACTTTGGAGCTTCCACCTCAACCCAAATGAATGTTTGAAGGACTTTTCTAAGCTCTCTGAGCATAGTTGTCCTGTGACAGGCACATTGAGAGGGTTTCTCAGAAGTTTCCAGAGACTTAGGATGCATCTTCAGTGAGAACACCCTGCCCCGTGTCAGCTTCCAAGGCAGCTGTGAGCCTTGTGCTGGCCTGCAGGTGGGACACATGGCTTGGCGTTGCAGCTCTTGCGCACTTTCCCGCTTGCCGCCAATCGGAGTGACTGTTGAGCCAAGGATGCTTTCAGCTTTTGAACTTGAACCGCCCGCCAGCCAGAATGAAAATGCAACAGATACTTTCACTCAGATTAACTTGTTCTAAGTCAGATTCTTTCCTCACTGGAAAGGTTATTTCAACATCTTGCTGATTTGTTGCGTTTTCTTGCTCACCGTGCCTGCTGTTCTTAGCACAGGAAGAGCCTGTTGTTTTGCTCCATTAAAACATTTACTGTAAGAAGGCTGAGATCACTTTCCTGAGCTGTATGAGGTGGAAAGCACTGGCTGTGTGTTTTTTGTTCCAGTGTTCATGCTCTGCTGCTATTTAAGGACAACTTCAAGTGATGTAGTCATATGTAGACTAATTCCTAGCCCTGAAGCCTCTTGCTAATGATTTATACACTCTGCCAGTACAGTTATAATACTTGTACTAGAAATTCTTTTTTTTTCTTTCTTTTACCCAGCTATTCATTATTCTGTATGCCTAATTTAACAAATTGCATATTTTCAGATAGCAAAGGTTCACCAAGATAATAGTGCATTTCAATGACTCATTTGGTAGGATAAACCTAAGAAATAATCTCTGCAGGAATTTTATCATCCCAATTCTCATGTTTTAAGGATGTTGAATCTTTCAGAACTGGGGCCAGACTGCACAATGTTTTGTTTCAACTCCTAATCCATATTTTCTTCAATCTCACCCTCCCCTCTCCTAGGGTGCAAATGTAATTAATAGGTCTAATTACAGATGGATAATGAGAAAACAGAGGTCTTCCTCCTGCTGCTGTCTGCCAGTCACAGACAATTCCACTTCAGTCTTCCAGTCAAAACAGAACAAGCTGCAGAAAATAAGAGTTTCAGTGAAAAAAATAGACAGAGAAACATCTGCCATGGAAAACAAAAGATGCCAGTAAATAAAGAAGCTTCAAAAAAGAACCTGTCTATCCTCTTTTATCAGAGAGAGAAATGGAGAATAGTTAAGGTAAATTAAAGAATATGCTTTTATAAAAACTTGTCCAGTCTTATTTCTTAAGAGTTCCTCTTTCTGATTAAGGAAATTATGTCCTTTTTCAGTGTCCACAAGTTAAAACTCTCAATCCACCATGATTAAACTCTGAAACAGTTATCTATAATATGTGATATTCCATTCCAGTTTTACCAATGTATTTTCTCCAGAATCATGGTTTTAACCCCAGTGAAGATGGACAATTGTGATCAAGAATAGTCAGAGCAAACCAAATCTGTGTAGTATATGACATGGTGCAGAGTATGGGTAGCAATCAGAAGTTCCTAGATTTTTAGAAGTAGTGTGATAAGGCACATAAAGAAAGGCCTTAAGATCCCAGATACAAACTTATGTATATTGATTTTTAATAAAGTAAAAATTAGATGCAATGCTGGTTTTCCAGTCTTTGCTACTGTGTCTTCCTAAGGAGATAAATTTGAATTCAAATGTATAGATAATTCAAGTGAGGTTTCCATTTGGATCTCCAGTATTCCAATGTTCAGGGAACATGATGCTCTGGCCATCATTTGAAATTGAATTGTTTATCTTACCAAACACACAAGGTATTATTTCATCCTAGAAGGCAATACTAAAGTCAGAGTGAATGTTTATATATTGGAAATTACCTGGTTTTTAAAGTGGAAACAATTATAGAAGAAACTGAGATTTCCTCATAGGATTTTATGATTCAGAACAACAATTCGTGCCATATAAACAGAAATGCTTCCAACCCAAAAACATGTGCATCAGGTTTATAGAATGATGATCCCAAAATAGCAAATGGAAATAAGGATTTATAACAGAAATCAATATTAAATTTTACTCTCATGTTACTAATCAAAAATTGTATAGTATGTAAATGTCATATATAATAAAAGGGAATCTAAGAGGTTTTAGTAGCAGGATTATGCCAGAGTAATACAATTCATAAAGATGTCTTGTCTCAGCTAGAAAGAATTCAGCTGTGTCCTTAGACGAAAATTTGTTCTATGCAAATCAAATTGGATATAGAGAACTCAACCCAAATTGGATGCAGACAGCTATACCATCGCTTGCTGCATCAATCATTTCCCAGTGCACTGAAGTCAGTGAGCACTGTCCATGTTTGAGGCGATGTTCAGGCACGCTGGAATGCTGGCACATGGTCAAGGCTCGGAATCTGACACGGAATCTCTCAGCAACTGCACCCACTGGCAAGTCATGTCTCACAAGGCTCCTTCTCAGCGCCGGCTCCTCCCAGGGTCACACGAGGCCAGAAGAAACTGGCTCGGAACAGGTTTCTGCCTCACATTACTGCAATGGGAAAAGAGAGTGGAGAGGCTCTGTGGTACCTTTCTAGTGCCTGAGAAACCAGCTGCTCCTGCCACTGTAACCTCATAACTCTGGGGGAAATGCCTTGTTTACATCCCTTCTTTAGCTTGCTCTCACCATGTGGTCATCCTCCCTGGCAACAGGCGCCTGCTCTTTGCCACATCTCCCAGTACCTCAGGAAGACAAAAGCACAGTACCTGTCCTGCTCTGCCCTAGTGCTCTTCTCTAGGGTGTACTTTATCCCTTCATGGGTGTGTGGGGTTCCTCCAGGCTCATATGGTCCATCTGTTGGGCAGACTGCATCCTGCTGTTTATTTGGGATTCACTGGCTATACATAAAGTGAGGTGAGAAGTAAATAAGGTGATCATTCCGGCTTGCAACTTGTTCTGAGTGAACTTTGTAACACTTAGTAACAAGTCCATTATTTCTGCTAGAGCTTTATCAACTCTAGGAGATATCAAGTCCTGTTGGAAAGTCTCCAAGGACCTGAACATGTCATAAAATGAAAACCAGTTCTAATACCTAATTCTTATTACTAATTTTTGTTTAGTTCTGATTTTTTAATGTTTCAAAAGTCACTTATTAGATCTTATTTTGCATTTATCTGATAAATTAAGAATGTTTTGTTTCTCTCTCTCTTACAGATTATGATGAAGCTTCCATGGAGCATATTTTTGATATGTCAGTACACTCAATCTCCATTATTGGTTTTTCAGTTCATGAAATGTTGTAATTCTTTTATGGACCTTTTTGGTATGATAACCACCAGAACTGCAAACAGGATGGTAATATCACAGTGGTAAACTATCATATCCAGCCACAGAAAAAGCTTCTTTTCATATTCTGTATTTCTTTCTACACCTCTATTCCTATGAACTATATTACCATAAACTTTTCTAAGTCAATTTTTCCTACTGCAATTCCTACAACATAAGAGCGTCTTGCCTATCCTGTCCTCACTTAGTGATGTAATTGGAGGATAGTCTTTTGGAAATTATGTGCTGCCTAACTTTAAATAAGTTGCCTTTCATAAGTGTTACTTTGGTAGCCTGTGTATGGCATGGAGGGGTAGGAGACGCTGGGGTGAAAGGGGGGAAAGTGCATGAGCGAGAAGTGTTTTTATAATGAGATAAAAACTAAAATAATCTTTAGGAGGGCAGAGTCCTGAAGGATGTCAGCAAGGTGAGGTATAATGTAGTATCACTTTAGTTTTCAAGATGTTCTTCCCAAGTATGCTCACTAAATAGCTATCTATGAAATGGCAAACACAAGGACTGTGATCATGTAAAACAAGTTAACAGCTTCTTAAGAGAAAACCATTGGATTTCTATGTCTCTTTCTTCAGTTCTTACGGCCTCTCTTGCTGTTGGGTTTTTTTAGTTAGATGAGTTGACTTTTGCTGACCCACTTTAGGTGTGAGATCTACATGCGAAGTATTCTTAAAAATGTTAACCTTACCACTCCATTTGCCCCAGAAAGTCTCTAGAACTGGCAGAGTATAATTTGTAGCAGAAAAAAAAAAGTCCTTTTCGGTTTATAATTACATTTTGTGAAGACCTTCAGGTCTCAAGCATCCATCCTGAATGAAATATAGAGTGAGTAATTTACATGACTTTCTTTTCAGGGGGAAGCTGATACTCAAGCTGATAACAAAATACAGTTGTTTCAAAAGTTTGAGTGACCAACCCTTTGGAAAAGGGGTCATGCTTCTGAGCATGCTCTTGCATCTCTGGATCACCCAAAGCAGTGTACCCTGCACAGCCTGGGTCAGCAATGCGGGCTGCATCTGTCCTGTAATTCTGTAAGTAACTAAGCCACGCTACAGTGAAACCACAGCATCTCCAGCTCCAGTGCAGATGTTTTCCATACAGGAAGCCTCGAATCCAAACTCTCCCCCCTCCCCTCTTGCTGGCCTCACATGGCCTCGTCGAGCTCTTTGCTCATTCTGAAACAATTATATATGTTTGAATGGCAGCCAGACCCATTGCAGCCTTTTTTTTTTTTTTTCAAAAATTAGCCAGTTGTTCTGACAATTGCATTTAGCAGAACATTCAAGTCAACCAGGCTGGGGATAGAAAATAATTTAATTTCTGTAGTTAATGATTTCAAGTATGATGATCCCCTAAGTAAATCTTACTGCTTCCCATAAGTCCCATGTTCAGGCACCAATCACATACATGCACACATTTATTCATGCTAGAAAATTTCGAGATTGCACAAAGGAAGTGTTTGCCAAAGCATTTTCTCTGAAAAAAGCCCAAGGTGAACCCTGAAGAATGCTGTACAGCACTTTTCTTGTGTTATACCTTGTAAAGCCCAATTCAAGAAACCAGTTTTCCTGTGATGAAATGTTACATCCTCGTTTTGAAGTGCCAGGCTGTCAGAATGACATGAATTGCTCGAAAAGTTTCATAGCAGAGATCAAGTGACTTGTTTTAAAGGACTTGTATATTCCTTTTGTTTACACAATTAAGAGGCAGCTTTGCATTTTATTCTGGTGCCAAAACACACAGGAAAGTATGCATAACTTACTGGAATACAATGGGATAAGGGAACCTTCCAAAGTATTTTATTTATATTTTTGATCTGGTTTGTATTTGCTGCTCTTTTTTTGTGTGTGTTTTTTTTCTGGCAATTGGAATGGACCTGAACTTGCACTTTCCCAAAATTTATAGAGCCTGTGTGCATGTGTGTGGTGTGGGTGGTTTAGAATGTTTTCTGGATCCACAAAAGGAAACTTCTGTATGTAATAAGATGACAAATTTCACAACTGTTTTGAAGGTGAACAGAAACAATCTTATCACTTGATTGATTGAAAAGACCTGTTTAATATCCACCGTCAATCATGTTTTCTTTTATTTGCAAATTTCAAATGTGCCCATTGTGTGGCTTAGTTAAACTACATTTCATGCAAGCAGGAGATTTATTAAAAAGCCCAAACACCCCACGTTTGTTCCCTCCTTTCTGTGTTACACAAAGACAGTATAGCACCATTATATTTTTAATTGTTCCCGTGGAGATTCCAGGACACCAGTAAGAGAAGATCTACACTACATGAGAGTCATAAAACACATCTCTAATATGTGGGCCCCCTCAAAACACTGTTTACCTTCGGGCTGTGTCTATATGAGTAAATCCAAGCATGCCTGGAACATTCCTAATCGCTGGGCTGTGAATGTCTGTGCTAGCAAACAGAGCTTTACCTGGCAATGGTTCATCCTTTTACAAACAATGCTGTACCCAAACAACTCCTGGGCACATTTTGGAGTTTTGGCAGTTAAACAACCATAGTGGCCAATCCCTGAAGGCAGACCTCCTGGAACCTCTCCTTTTGGAGACTGGAAGTAGTTGTCTTGTATTGACATAGACCATCCCAGTCCACTTAGACCCAAACATGTTCTCAGGCAAAACTCATTTACTGGAGCAGGCATAGCCAGAAGGGCTGCTACAAGAACCAGTAGAAACAGATATTTCCCCAGACCTTGTGCTGTCATGGAAGGCTATTTTGGGAAAAAAAAACCCAAAAATTCTCTCAGATAAGGAACATCTGATCATTTGTGATTTTTAAAACATCAGGCATCATACCAAACTAACAAACTCCAACTTGGTTGCAACAGATCCTTCATTTTTGAGAATAGATTTTCAATTAAAATATATCTATCTCAGCCTCTGTCCCAGTTTGTTTCAGTTTCCCACAGACCTGCTGAGCTCCTTTGTTGTTGCAAATGAGTAATAGGGAAAACTACAATTATCCTGAAGCTTTAGGGCAAGATGTGTTTGAAAAAGAAACTCATTGGCTACACACTGGACCTCAGTGGGGTAGCTCACAGAGTGCTGGAAAGCATGAAAACCACATAAGGCTTTTAGGAGAATTTTGGAGGTTCACAAAGTTATTAGAAATCTTCAGGAAGCAGGAAAATGTTGACTGTCAGTTAATTGATTTAGGACATATTCTACTTCGGGTAAAAAACAGTTAAAGAAACAGACTGATCGCTTGGAGATTTCTATCACAAACCAAACAAGAACAACCACCCCCAGAAATCAGTGAAGAATCTAGTCTTGATATAGCAAGAGAAAGTGGAGGTAGAAGCCAGTGATTTAAACAATATATGAATAATTTAAAATGTTTGTTATATACAAAATTCTTAACTAGGGTCCAGTCTATACACAGATTAATTTGTGCCTCAGAAGTGGACACAATTAGCGAAGATGATTTTGATAGTGGGAAAAACCTGAAACATAAGCATTGTAAGAGGAAGAATTTACAGAGCAAAAAAAGTGTGTTGATTAAGCCAAATTTCCTCCCAGAAAAGATACAATGAGCAAGATTTGTAATCAGTAGCAAAAATAATTTAAAAAAAAAATGGAAAAAGAAAAAGAGGAAAAGTTCTGCAGTGCTGCTGTCTGGCTTCCAGACCAAGGTGCAGTCAAATGCCTTTTCCTCCCACTCCTTCACTTGGTACTAGCAGGAGTCAGAAACTCTAAGGCCAATAACTGTGTTAGCAGTGTAAAGGTGTTTTTGGGTCTTCTAAGAGGGTTGTATTTGTTCCTTTTATTATTACTATTTTAGACAACTTTCTGTCAATTTGCCATTTCTTATTTTCAGGATATGTTGGGGTTGCTGACTTCTGCCTTTCACTGTCCTTCCTTCCCTCCCTCCTTCCCTCCCTCTGTCCTAATCTTTGCATTTGACTTTGGCTACTAATCTCAGCAATATTTGGGAAATTGTGAGAGAGTTCAGTTGTGACACGCACCATAGTTTGGATGACTACTGACTTTCAATGTGGACAAAATTCTTTGTCTAATTAAACCCTGAAGTTCTGATGATGTTAGGTATGTATAGTGAATGCCAGTAACATTTTCCCTTTGATCCCAATGAGAAGTGTTTCCACTTCCAAGATGAAAGAGGTACCAAAAAAGACACTCCCCATAAATAGGTTTGCTGTCCATAGTGACCTAAAGTTCTACCAAGTCCCACTTAACTTTCATGTTTGTTCTGCCTGTCATCTCTCTGTTGGATAGTCTTGTCCTTGTGCATTATTCAGCAATGACACTAGGTCAAAGTAAACTTAGCATTGTCGTGACGGTCACCCATGTTGCTGTGATTTACTAGAACAGTCTGGACCTGGTCTGTATAACATTTTCTATGTACAGTGATTAATACTATTTGAGCCAATCACTGAAACAATTACAAATGAAGACAAAGGAACTGTAGGAAAGGAAATATGGCACTAATGCCCACTTTACCACAAACAAAGCTGTGATATACCTCAAAGAAAAACAGCTAAGCATCAGATGTAGAAAACAACAATCCCACCTCTGAAGAGGTGATAGCTCCCATCTATTGACCAAACAGGGTACTGGTACTTTGCCTGCCTAGACACCTCTGTTCTAGCATCACTGAAACCTGCAATGCCACCAGTTGTGAGGGTTCTCACGACAATGCAGCTATCCAGGAGGTACTCAATCACCAGAAATGTTCCCAGAGTAATGGAGAAAGAGCAAAATGTATCTGTACTTTGAGATGTCTGAATGGATCCTTAGGATTATGAGGAGTGAGGCAGTTAAGGACATCTAAACACAGTTGTATTTTCTGCCAGGCCTCACATTATTCCTCCTTGACAAATACAGCAGTGTATTTTTTTCATTCTTGAACTCAGGTGATCTTACAGTTCAAAGGGTTTGTATACTCGCCTGAAGTTGATTCTACTTTAGTGAACGAGACTGTTTGAAAGATCTTAAACCTAAAAGCTTCCTTTTAAACATGCAAAATGGCAGTGGAGATGCTAGGATATGTGCTTTTAGCAGTAATAGTTATATTTTGTGGTTCCCCTGTTTAATGATTCACTTGACCTTTTCTAACTCAGATTTTTTTACTTTGTATAAAGAACTAAGAAGGTGCATTTATATTTCAAAAAAAATTACAGCCACGTGTCTCTTAGCTAGCCTGATCAGAACTACTCAAATTTCCAAGAGTAGGTGAAAAAAAATCCAGTGAGAAATCTCCAGAAAGTCAGATAAGTTGCCACGTAGTCACCTATTTGACCGGGAGCAGCTGGTATTGTTCATCCTCCGTCAGGCTGCTCAAGGCTCAAGAGCAGATCAGAACATTTCCCAGTGCTGGCTCAGCTCTCAGGAGCAAGGAGTGAGCTGTCAGCTGACTGATGGTGAGGCCTCGGCAGGCTGGGATGCACAGGCAGAGCTTCACTCCAGCTGGACATCCTGTCTTGCAGTCAGAGGCGGAAACTTGCTGGGCTAAGGGGAACCATTAAGATAAATGCAAGTTGGTTTTTTCACTCCCTCTGCTTAGGTTGTTCATGATTTTGAGCTGGAAAGGCAGATTCTTCAAAACAAATAATTTTTCTGATTTGACTCAATTTATTTGGCTGCTTTAATGAGATACCAAGAGTGAAAATGTTTAACACACATTGTTCAATGAATGCAGGTGAGAGTCTGCTGCAGATGACAGGAGATAATAAACTACGGTTATTACATAGGTTTAGGAACAGACAATTGTAGGGCTGGTTCTAGCTTTTGTCCTGTAGGGTACTAATGAAATAAAGCTTCAGGATAGGGCTACTGATCAAATCAGAGTCAATGCTTGAACTGAGAGGGGCCACAAAACTAGACTTATTTTTTTTCCCAACATGGGATCATAGTTTTAATTTAGGACTCCATGAGTTTATTCTGTCTGTAGTGGTAGCAGTTGCTGGCCCATAATTAAGGCTAAGATTAGTGTTAGGGTTAAGTTTAATGCACAAAAGAGCCAAGAAGCAGCTCCATATGAAGCTGTTTGCCTAGTTTTGTGTCAAAATATTGGACTTAAAATTAGTTCCCTTGCCCAGAGAGGATGCTCATTTGGGTTCAAATTTGTGTTTTAACTGGCAGTGCTTAAGGAGCTTGAACACGATGCAATTGAAATATGTTTTCCCTTCACAGAAAAAGAACTAGTGCCAACAGAAACACCCTAATTAGGCTATTTTAGTTGCGAAGAATTTCAGATTAGAGGAACATCGGTATATTGCTGGATTGAAATTAATGTTCAGACATGTAGAATGCTGCAGAACTATAACTTCATGCAAGAGAAAAGCTTTCCACATGGATAAGCTGAGTGAGGACCTCTTGCCTGAGTCCAGTCTCTCTAGCTTATCTACAAAGCAATGCTGGAAAACTCAGGATAGCAAGGACAGTATTGGGAAAGACTCAGGAATCCACTGGAGGTGGGTTTGAGCCAGTGCTGAAACTCAGTCTCATGACAGAGTAACTGGTTTGTGGGTGAGTACAGGATAAGGACTAGGGGTCAGAATTTCACTTGCTAGGGGAACTAAGAATTAAATTTTGAATTAGCAACATTGTGTTGTAGGTAATGAGATTTAAGGTGCTAATGGATGTGGGTCAACACACAATGTCAGGAAGGGCTGATAGTTTGGGGTTAGACACGGGTGGAAAAGATGTTCCTAATGCAGGCTTAGTCACAGCTCCTTGGCTTTTCCTTCTGATTGTTTCTGCCTCACCAGAGATCTTCGGCTCAAGGCTGGATGTGGTGCTGGCATGTAGCCTGGAAGGGCTCTTCAATCAGTGTTACATACTAGGCTGCTAGCGCTGGGAATTTCAGTCGGGAGGCAATTTCTGTGAGTCACATTGCTCTGATATCGAGTCTATCTCATCTGGAGTAAAAGGGATGATGGGGCCAATGTTAGGCAATGGTTTAACACTGTCCTGGTGAAAATGCAGATTTAGAAGAGGTGTTGAGACAGCCAAGTATATTTGTGTCAGACAGAATTTGCAAAAGTTGCCATTTTAGACAAATAGGCAACTTTTATAATTTCTTTAGTGAATGTAGAAGTGCCTTGTGCTTTCACCAGACGTAATGTTGTTTTGGGCACGTGATTTTCTCTTCATAAAACAGTGATATTAGATTGGATTAATGCAACCAGTCTTCACAATTAATGTAAATTATGTGAAAAAATTCTGTGGTATTAAATAATTATTTACATTTTCAGTATTACAGTTTTCCCAGAGCTAAATTATTTTGTAGGAATAGATTCTCTCTACTAAGAGGGGAAGGCTTACACAGTGTAGTGAGGGTTTTTTTCCTTCCATAGATCCTCTGTGTGGGTACTGTGTTTCTCCATGTGGAGGCATTAGTTACTGTGCCACGTGGATGATGGAGTACTACCCTCTTGCTTCCACATGAGAAGAAGGATGGGCTCAGGAAGCAACTTTGAGAAAGCAGTTTGGATGTATATCCTCTCCCTCTTCCTGGGATAGAGTGAAACATCATTTAAAAAGCAGCAGCAGAAGAATGGCTTTCGTCATAATCGTTTCTCACAATAAATGGAGTTACCTTGTTTATGAGTTCAATTTGCACCAATAAACATGTTATGAGTTCCCACAAGAATATGCCCAAGAAAGTCCTTCGAAGTATAAAAATCATCCTAAAAATTATGTGAAAAATGCCCAAAGGATAGGAATTGTCAGACCTCTAAGCTCTTTGTACTTGTCCTGCAGCCTAAGAGTTCACTTCTAATGTGAAGTTCTAAACCTAAGGGTGTCCAGAATACTTCTAATTATCTGTGACCTCCTAGTACTGTTTACTCCATTTATTATAATTTTATTCTGTTTCATTTTGGGATTAAATCTTAGGTCATTTTGATGACACTATGGTAAAAAAATGAAAGCTACTGAGAGTGAAATGCAGAAGCAAGTGATAAGATTTTTAGACATATGCATGAATAATGCTTGTGTTGACAATAGTAGAACTATTCAAGTGTATAAGATTTTGTTCTGAAAGTATTCGTGTCTGGTATTAAAATTGTAGTATTGCAAAAGTTCATATAGATGTTCATTAAAAAATATGTCCTATTACAGGCTAATTCCTTAAAATCAAACTGTTTACAATTTTCTGTGTCTCATTTTAGTGCCAAAAGGTTCAGATGATGCTAAAATACTCTTGTCTTCTGTAGGACATGACTTTTTTTGCTTACCTTCCTCTCAGCCCTGTGAGCTCTCTGTATGCAGAACTCCCTTATTTTATGAGCAGTTTTGTTGCATTTGGCCTGCCTTTTTTAATTTAATTGTGTGTTAAGATGATGGCATAGCTAATAGTAATTACTTCAGTTTTTCCTCAGGTGTACACAAAGCTGGTATTTTGGTAAAGTTTAGTGGAATTAGACTTTCAAATCCCAATAAATTTCAGTGGATACTGGACCCAGAACTGGCTCTGCTGCTTTGAAAATCCTGAGATTTTTTTTTTTTTTTTTTTTTTTTGCATTCACTAGGTAAGTGTAGTATCTTTTTAAGTTAAATGCTTAGAAATTAACTGCAACACCTGTTCTGAATAGATCTAAATACTGCAAACCTCTAGCAGTGTATCTCTTATAACAGTGTGCATCCTCTCTTTTGCATCACTCCTCCCTTTGTAAACTAAGGACCCGAGGAGCCAGAAACTGAAGTCAATGGAAAGTGAAGCTGCTGAGCAACTCTGTAAACAAACTCTCACAGCTCAGTGAGGTATTCCCAGAAAGGCATCCAAAAATGTGCTTTCTGTTTGTGCAGTGTCTAAACGCTCGAGGGCTGATACCAACCCCAAGTGTGACTGCAGTGCACAAAGAGTGCAAGGAGGTGTGTTAGCCACAGCTTTCCTCAGGCTCTCAAAGCTCAGGTGTAGAGCAGAATGGTACTGTGAGAGCAGGGAGATCCCAGCTTTCACTACTTTATTTTTTTATAATGCTTGCTGTATTCTGTAGCTCACATTCATGTGAATTTGCGTGTTCTGTTCATTTTCAGAAGTGCTGTACTATTTCTGTAATCTCAGTGCAGAGCATTTCCATGGGTTAAAATTAAAAAGCTTTTCAAATTAAGTATTAAACAAGTATTTTGCTCTGTAACTTTTTATGTTTGAGAAGGCATGTAACACATTCTTCATGTTTTATCCATCCTCGGCAAGCAGTTATATGATGTTCCAGTTAGTAAGCAGTGATTTTTAAAGGGTAGTTTCACTCAGGTAACAGGTTCAAATGCTTTACTGCTTTAATGGAATAAAACTGGTCTCAAAATACTTCAGGATCTTAGCACTGCAGAAATCAGGTTTCCTCTTCTGATTGTCATATAATGACAAATTAATTTTCCCACTAGTTATTAGATGGTACATCTTTGAATGGACGTGACCAAGTATCTGTGTGTGGGAAAGTTGTTTTTTACCTCTTTCCACCTATTTTTGATTAATCTACTTACATTTCTCCAAAGGCCGAGGAGACTCAAAGCAACACCCATGAAAGCAGTGGATCTGGTTCATGGCTGGGACTTCTAAGACAAAACTATGCATGGAAACAAAATCTGAAGAACAGGGGAAAATGTGCTGAAAATAAAATGGATTAGATATGTCCTTCTTTTCATGATTCCTGGTTGTGTGAGGTGCCAGACTATTCTGAGAGGACAATTTTAGAGATGATATGCAGTATGTGTGGGAGAGCTACAAGGCGCCAACTTCTCCCACCCTATCTTGGCTTCTGTGGCAAGCTGCAGATCCAACTCATGCCGAAGGAGAAAAGTACATTTATTTAGGCCCAGGTCCATGACTTAAAATATTATGTTGTTTTCTGTGTATTCAGGGAAACCTGATGATTTAGTTTTTGTTTAATGGCCCTACTGCTCTGACTTCTCACCACCTGTTATGACTCAGCTAACTCAGGATAACAAAACCATTAAGATAATATAGGCATTTTATGTCTTATTTGACTGTTTAAGTTACTAAACATCCACTGTGAAACTTTGATACAGTTTAGATAGCAAAATGATTTCTATTAAATAAAATAGTAAAGAATCTGCTATACCAACGTGAAAATTGTAGGTCTAATATTCATACTTATATGGTTGTATAAGCTATGGCATGTATAGGTCCCTTTGAAAGGAAAACAGGATTTATTTAGGGTAGATGCAAATGCCAGGCAGACACAAGCCATCTGGGAAATGAAGCTCTATGCCTGAAGCCATTCCTTCTGGTATGAGCACTTGGTCAGCAGCGGTGAGGAAGAAATATGCCTTCAGCATGGTGCCCCTGGAACTGGACACAGGTTATTGGAGGCATCAGTTGAACACCCTCCTAAGCCTGGAAGAGAAAAGCTCTTTTACTTCTCTTGTTTCACAGCGACACCGTTCACGAAGGAATGCAGGATCTGGGGAACAGAGAGCAAGGCTGGCTAACCAAGATTCTACAGCCCCAAGCTGATGGCACTCACCACTATGGTGAGAGAGGCAGCCTTGGGCCAGCCTCAGCCTCACAGGTGTTTTCTGCACCTTCTTCATTGATTCGGCTATTAATGGGACTATTAATGAGATGGTGTAAGAGATTGGCACTAGAACTGAAGCAATTTCCTACTAGCAGACTTATTACAAGGTTTGCATCATTCTTTGCCTCTTGCAACTCATCCTTCTACAAAGTAGATGTATATTGAACAAGACAGCTCAGGTATGACAAGGCTTGCCTACCCTACAGCTTGCCTATTTGAAAAGTTGTTTTCTGCTATTGAATTTTTCCCATCTATTACATTTTTACATCTCCCTATTTCTTCCAGAGATCTGGTTCTCATAAATTATGCAATGAGAGTGTCACTCAAAATAAGGACAAGTGATATTCTCCAAAGAATTAATTTGAGGCTTCAACCAGATCATTCCTCTTTGAGACCATATCAACCATTATTTTTAACATGCCCCAGCAAAAATAGCCATGCTGCAGAATGTCTAGGGAAATGAAGAAATTCTTGAGAATTTGGCTATCACATTTTGTACTGGAAAAGTTACAGAAACCATTGAGGAGGCAGTTATACTGGAAAAAAAAAAAAAGGCACAATAAAAGTCTAACAGCTGAGAAGATGTAGGAGTCAGTTCTCAGAAACCAATAGGGTGTAATTCTTCAATTCTCTTCTGCATATTTCAGAGTAATATCAACCTCTCTCTGGGAAGGTAGAAGAGGAACAGAAGAGGGAGAAAAGGAAGTATTCTATCTACAGCTACAGAAAGAAATGCACTAATTCATTTTAGAATAATCTTCCAGAGTTGGAAGTAAAAGGAAGAGAAAGGGTGATTTTACAGTACAGTGAGTACTTCACCCATGTATTATTTTGATGCTCCAAAATGCACAGTAAGGCTTTAGAAGAAGTAAGTGCTCTCTATATAGTAATCTGAGTATACCAAAATGAATTGGACCCTTGCTATATTCAAATAGAAGTTTAGAAGTCCAAAAAGCCCTCAGTGTTAATTGCAGTGTGCTAAAAATCAGAGGAAAATTAGGGTTGTAGATAACTCAAAGCAAAACATAATCCAAAGAGTTAAGATACTGTTTTGCACAATTGTTTTCTGTTGCTCTTTTGGCTTTCACTTTGGTGGAAGGATATTCTGTTCTGCCATTAACTTTGCAGGTTTAGTGGCTCCTCTTCAGCAGCTTTCCTTAGTAACAGATGCAGCACTGAATGTTTAACAGCTGATGGAGGGCCCTTGACCTGGGGAGCCACAGCCCCTACCCAGGGAGTACTTCCAGCATGGGTTTGACCCTGTTCCTCCCTGCTGACTCAACAAGCTATCAAACATTTCATTATGTAGGCTCTGTGGGATGCAGAATAGAGAGCATGAAAGGGTAGGAACACTTCACTATTATTTTCTTATTATTTTGCAGTTACAGAATGTTTGGCAAATGATGGTATACAAAGTTGCAAGGCAGATGCTATAAATTGGGTCAATATGATATATATGGCTGCCAAGGAGCTGTTTAAGTATATTTTCACTGTTTCCAGCATAAACAACAAGAAAGAAGTAAAGACATCATGAAATAATTATGTAATTTGGAAGGGAAATATAGCAGGGATTTTTAAAACATACGTGCAAAAGGAAGAACAAATTGAACTCTCATCATACTTGAAAACTTGTTGGAAAAGGATTAATCAATAGCATGAAAATAAAACTATTATCCTCATTCAGTCTGAAATCCAAATTATATCCTATTTAGTATCACTAATGAAGGGAAAGGTGGAAGATACTGTCTTTAAGTTTGGATACCATTTTGAAATTCTGCTCAAGGAGTAAGGAGGTTTGTAATTACAAACATCCTACAAATTAGGAATTAGTTAAAAGAGTAGTGCATTGAAGAGAAAGATAATTAATCAATTAAGCTATAAACACAGACCATTTATTCAGTGTCTGAAACACAATGTAAAATCATGAAAGCCTGACAAGATGAAATAAAATTTTATTTAAAAAGCTATAGCTTTTTTTCTAAAACAGTAGAGAATAAAAGAATATTTGCTTGACTACACCAGGGGGTTATTGTGATTTCAATTCTGAACTAATTGATTTTGGACTTTCATTTTCTGATCCGTCAATAAAGGTTTTGAGAATTGCCAAAATATGCAACCAAGAAGCAAAAGGGGCAGGCTGAAAGGCTCCTGTGCTGTTCACAGTAAGTATTCACCTTCAAAACTTCTTAAGTCTTTAAAGGCCACCATTGTGGGGACAGATTTTGCATTGCTGCACCCTGGAACATTATCCTGCTTTTTAGCACAATTTGCAGTGCTGTGCTGATGACTCAGTCAGGGTCAAGCTCCAGTTGTAGCCCATATTTTGGAAAGCACACAGCAGCCAGCAATAACTTGCAGACTATCTGTTAACGAGTCTCTTTCCACACCGCTGAGTCCAGACCGTTATATAATTGTGAGACTTTAATATCCCAATTTTAAGGACATGAAGGCATTTTGCATTCCTTAAAGAGAAATAAAGAGAAAGAGAGAAAAAACATTGAGATCTCAGAATGATTCCCTACTTCTTGTAAGACATAAATATCCTCATTGCATAATAGAGTCTCAGTATTGCTTCCCAAACAACAATCTGTCCATACAGGGAGTGTGTTACAGTATTGACACATCTATCAGGAAAAGCAGAAATGAAGTTGAATACAGAAAATAACATTTTTCAAACATGAAACCATGCAGAAGAGAGTAAGGGACAATGGTCAATGTCAAAGGACAGAAGGAAAAATATGAGAAAGAAGACTCCATTGCAAAACTTGGGGGAAAATTCCTATTACGTGTGCCACGAGACAGCACAGGGGAAATATAGCAAGAGCCAAGGTCACTTGAAAATGGACTGGACTGAAAGAATATGGCTGTGACTAAGTCAGTCCTAAAGTAAGTCCTTTCCATCTCCAATGTCTCCAATAAAACCTCTGCCCTAAAATAGTAGTTAAATATCTATAGACAAGCCAAAGTGGAAAAAAAAAAAAAGGGAACAAACAAAAACCAAGAAAAACCCCAAAACAAAACATTTTCTCTATAAAAGACCCAGGGGCCTTGAGGACAATGAAAATCAAATGATTTTGGTTTGGATGGAATTAATATTGTTATGAGTTGTGGAGGCAATCAAAATCCCATAAAGAAATCTAGTAATAGTAAATGCTTATTCACCCTAAAATTAAGGGATGTTCATTAGCTGTGTGATGTGGAAACACGGCTGAGGCATGTATTTAAAGCCTCATGTATCTCTCTGAATGCGATGCTTTGTTATCAGGCACTGTGCTGTAAGCCATCCAGGAGGCTTTACAACCTTTTTTTTTTTAATAAGTGGCTGGTATTTTTAAAGATTTGCCAGCAGGTTTGTGTTACAGAGTTCCTAAGCATACTTTCTAACCTGCTAAGTTTGCCATGCTGATCTCTGTAGGCCCCTCTAGCTTGTTATTTCATAGTGAAGATGATGTTGGAGCTGATTGGTCAGTATTAAAATACCTGTGGCTAGCTAGCATTGCCTCTTCCACAAGGGGAAAATATTTTCTATTTGACTGTATTTGCATTTCTATTTGCTTTATGCAACTGATTCTGAGAGCTTTATGGCCCACTGTCTACAACATGCCTCTTTTCATGCTATTCCTTTTTTGGTCTGGAAAAGTTTTTTGGGTTTTCTTTTTTTTAATTTTAACTACTATACTCCGTAATGCTGTATTACTCACAGCAATCTTTCACATTTAACCATTTTATGGCATTGTTTAATGGTCTGAGTTATGCTTAGAACTTACAAAGTCACAGGTTATCAGCATCAAATAATTCAGTTTCTCACACTCATACTGGGACAGTGTTCTGTTCAGGATCTTTCCAATTCTTTTAAGCTATATAGTTGTTCGAAAGCCAGCACTTCTTATAATATGGGCTCTTCTTCCTTGAGTTTTGTTTTGAACATACCCCATGGCATTTTGCGAAGCAAAGCTAAGCAAATGTAGAAAGAAAAGTTGAGGAAACTCAGAAAATAGGCAAAATCTGATTGAAAGGTTTAATAGATTAGCAGAACTCTCTGAAGCTGAAAGTCTGAGCCATTAGTAAGGATAGAAAAAGGAAGCAGAAATTTGAAAGCACTAGATAGATGCATTTTTTCCATGAGCTTGGCCCTCAGCTCAGCTTTTGTGCATATACAGAGCGTGATGAGAAATTATTTTCCTCAGGACTTGCATCCTTGTTATTTATTATATCCCAGCAGCATGATGTGATGTGCCAAGATCTCAACTGGATTTGGCCCAATATTCCAAAATTAAGCAAGTAAATGGATGCAAGTCAAGTTAAAGTCTTTCATAGAGTTCAAAAATGAATTAAGTTATCCTGTAGCTATTCCCTCCGTCCATGTTGCCCTGCTTTCAGTAATGACTGAAATGAAATACAGTGTGGCACTGCAGACTTGGCCCTGATCTTTTTGAACTCACCCATTTCACACCCAGAACAGCCTTCTGGCTTAGTGGGCCTAATAAAGCACTAAAAATGTTCTTGCATCTGTTTTCTTTTACACCTATAGTAAGGTTTGTGTAGGTGGTAAAATGAAAAAGGCACTTCTAGTAGCTCTGCTGACAAAAAGAGTGACCAGGACACTTGTCAGAGCCAAAGTGCATCCCAACCAGCTCTGAAGCTGCAGGTAAACAAGTACTAAACTATCCAAGGCACACGGTGAATAACACCTGGTATTTACTTTCTCCTTCCTAGTCTGTGTGGATACAAAAAACTGACATGAAGCATGCAGGTACAGGTAAGTAAATCTTTTGATTTTCAGCTGGTTTAAATAACTAAAAGTTTTCTCACATCTTGAAACTACTTTATGAAGCTCTCTTCCCAATACGGGGATTTGAAATCACGCTTCCTATTACCCAGTAGGGAGGCTTAATGTCTGACTTCTAGTTTTGGTATTTGTTTGGGAGGTTCTTTCTTCTTTCTTTTGATGCTGTACTTATGTTTATAAATAAAGATTTGATAAGGGAAAGGACAAGAATTCAGTAAGACTCAATTCCTAAATGCAGAAGGCAGTTCACCACTGTGTTCAGTCATTATCAGTCCATCTTAATGACTCCTCCACTACTGGAGACAGGACAGACAGGGGAAAATGAGGAATGTTCATGCACCAGATCAGTTATATTGCACTACCAGGTCTTGAATACTTGACTCACTGTATGGGAGTTATAAATATATAAGTTATAAATAACTATACAAATAACCATAAAATTAATTTTTTCATAAGCAGAATTATTTGCTTACTCATGTCTGCCAGCTGTCCAAAAGGGATGGAAAGGAAGGCAACTTTAATAACAGCATGAACCAAGTTATATCATCAGCCCTCCAGACAATTTGTATCAGACATTCAAACAATGCAGAACAACAATTAAGGAAGAAAAACAAAACAAGACAAACAAAAAAAAATAAAAAAAGTCCAGAAGAGATTAATGGATTTGCCAGACCATTTCTAGAACAGGCTGGCAGCCTTTTACAGTGCTGAACTCATCAGAAGGAATGTGAACCACATACCTTTGCTTTGGCATGTAACCTCAGTCTAACAAGGAGCTCCAAGATTCCCAGTTAGAAAACCTGATAAGAGCTTTATTCTGATTAAAATTTCTAAACAGAGTTATAATTATGACAGTTTTTATTAGTGCATATGCACCCTTCTATAGTATACAGGATCAGTGATTAAAATAAATTGCTTTGTCCTGCTTTTAAAGAAAGAATATTAAATCAAGCTTGGAATGGAAAATAAATGCAAAATTTTGTTTGGTTTTGGACTCTATGCAGTTCCCTGAAGTCAGGCAAAAAAGAAGAAATTATTGAGGCTAACACTGCTTTTGATTGTGTACTTTCTATTTTCTCTATCATTTATAACATATCTACACCCTTATAATTGTTTGGAAGATGTGGTTTCAAGCTGCATTTACTGTTTGGATTTGCATGATGGATCTGACCCAAAGCTATGAGGATTTTCAGATCCTGTTTTGAGTAGATACCTGCTGAGGCAGCAGCACTTCATCTTTCTGTTTACTGCAGCACTCTTTGAGCCAGGCTTTGGCCATCATTTCCAACTCTGCTTCCATTCCCTTTGCTATTTCTTCTCATGACAGTAGAAAGTTTCCAGAAGGGAGAAATGCTGATAGTTTGAGCCTAGATTGAATCAACAATAAGTGATGTGGAAGCCCAGGGTAAGAAATTCTTTATTGTGGCATTCCTCCACTCTTCTGCTTTGGTGCCAGGATCTGCAGAACTTGTTTTGCCTCCCCATGTTGATCTGAAATGCTGAATGTTTCCTGGAAGACACATATTTTTCTCATTCTTATTTCTCACTCATTTGATGTCCATAACTATTGGAGAAGGAATTCGGGGATTCCTAAGAAATTAAGACAGAGGTGAGAAATAACTTTCACACAAGATATGGCTTGAGGATTTCATGCGTTTCAACTATGTTGAAATGCACAGGTGGAAAACATGTCAAGTTAATTAGAGAGATTGAAATAGGTCTCTGAATTTGTGAAGATAAAGGAAAAACAGTTTTAATATAATGGAAATATTGAGATTTTGAAAATTGCGTTTACTTGAATTGATAGAATGGGCAGAAATAATGTTTTCACTCTTGATTGTAACTTTACCTTTCTCCTTAAAAGGGTTGAAGAAACTGACCTAAGCAGCTCGAGCTCTGCATTCACCTTAAAATGTTCTATAACATGACCCACCTCTTATGTGAGGAACACATTGTCAGTTAAAAAGGCAACCTTAAGTTTGACAAAGTAGGAAATTACTCTTCGTTGCATCATATCAAATTGCAGCATCTCTCACTGAAGCTATTTTCTTTCACAGTATACCATAAAAGAAGTCCCAAACCAACAACTATTTACCACAGTTTTACATGGGATGTTCCCAGGGTCTTTGAAGTTTTTTTTTTGCACTTGGAAAGCAAATGCTACTGCCCACAGCAGAGTGTCCTCTACAACAGGGTAAAGCCTCACTCTTCAGGGGTTCTGCCTGAGTTACCACAGAGGGCAGTGCCAGGAGCTGGCAGCTGGGGTGCTGGCACAGGGCAGCTGTACCAAGCCTCTGAGTGCTGTGGTCATGTTATTTTGTTCATGACCCCTCAGCCCTGTTGTTTCTGCCTAGTGCAAGGGTTGCTCGCAGCCTACATCTGAATGGGATTCTCTTTTTCTTTTGTGAACTTACCTCGTTTTTTCATTGCCTGAATAACTGAGAACAACCAAGCTTGGGTTTAAATCTGTGTAAACAGAGTCATGTGGCCAGAAGAGGTGTAGGAAAACAACAAGCCTCAGCAGTATTTGAGAGTGGTGGTCAGCAAATAAGGCTTATAAAATGAGCATCTGGTGTCCTAAAATGACATGCCACCTTAGGGAAGCTGCTCCTGTGCATCAAGGCTGCTGCCCTGTGACAGTTTTCTTACATGGGTAAGCTGGTGGGAAGTCCTGCTAGTGGGAGGCTCACTTCAAAAAGGAAGAGGCAACATTTATTCTCCCCAAATGCTGAGAGCACTGTGCTAAGCAGAGATATTCCAGTACAAGCCACCAGTAAGAGGAAGTAAGACAGTAAGGAAGAAATCTGGATAGCCACAGCACTCTCTGGTGCAGGAGCACAGCACTGGATTCTGCACTCTGCTCTCTCAGCTGTGGCTAAAGCACTGTTATCTGTGTTGTTTTCCATCAGAGGCACAGGGGCCATCTTCCCTGAAGACGGGAGGCTATGTTTTGGCTTGTTTGCAGGGAAGAAAATGCACAAGAGATCTGGAAAATGGGTAGGAGCAGTATTGTGTCCCTGCCCCAAGAATCCCTTGGCATCCATGAAAGTTGCACAGAAAGCCTGTGCTAGGAGCAGATGGAAATTCAGCTGTGTGAAGTGAGTATACTTCTGGTATTAGGGGTGAAATAGGAGTTCAGGGAGGCAGTGGGGAGCCAAAGAGGTGAGAAATCTAATATACTGGCATGCATTTCTGAATCACTGTCTGCAGAAATCACACCAGTAGCCAGCAGTGTGGGGTCTCTTCCAACCGTGCTTTTAAGAGTAATGCAAAACCCATCCCAGCCTAGTGGCACTGCAGAGAACTACTTGGCAACCTGGAGCATCAGTGTGAGCTCTCTGACTGCTGTTGCCAGGAACCCATATCCAAAAATACACTGAGGGCCTCAATATTCCTACACACACTGCATGCCATTCAACCATCCTTATAGTTCCAGCCTCCAAATGCAATATTTGGGAGGAAGCTGTTTGGTTCATTTTCTCAAGGCAGGAAAAACGTATTTCCTAAGAGCTTGTTCAGTCTGCCCCAAATAGATTCCCAGAAAAGCTGCATCATTACATCTCCTCTTGGCCTCAAAAAAAACCCCATGCACTCATAATGTTTCCTGTCTTGGAAGACAACAGTATAGGAAGTGCACAGGTGCAAGACAAACTGCATGGCAGAATTTTGCTTTTACTTTCTTGAATAATACCCACAATGGTGGCAAGGAGGGAAAACATAGATCAGTCCTAGCAACCATGTGATATTTGTCTTGGGTCATCAGCATGAAAAGTGAGGAAAATTGCTTCCAAAAATATGTACATTGAAATGCTTCTCTTTCCTCTCATTAGAAGAATCCCTCTCAAGTGTATTAATTGTAATGAGTAGCTAGTAAACTATCTTTCCTTGAAACCAATACCAAAGTAGAATAAGGCAAGGTTTTTCACAAGCATTAAATTAAAACAGAACAAAATCATAATTATTTTATAAGGTTAATTAGTGAACTTGCTTCAAATGCCTCAGATACAAGTGAAAACACCTGACCTCAGAGCAGGGTGGGGGAATATTCTGGTAACTTCCTGATTTGCTTGAAATACGGACATTTCTTCTGTGTCCTGCCACTGGTGTATGACAGAAAGTCTGTTCATGACTCATTTTATAAAGAGTTTTAAGGCCATGAAGAAACCTTCTGGAAGTCTGGATTTTGAAGGAAACATTATGTTTTCAGTTGAAGTACACCAGAACAAGAGTCTTTGAGAGACAGTGAAAAGTGGTGATACTTTACTGTGGCAAAACATGCTAAAGTCCCACCACCAACACCTTTTATAGATAAGTCGCTATTAGTCACTGTAAAAAGAAGTGTTTTGAATTTTTGTTTTGTTTTATAAAAAGGTGCCTGTGATTTTGGTATTTCCTAAATAACATGAATTATATCCAGTTATGTATGAATGATGTATGTTTTCTTGTAATCACTTCAGTTTAACACCTATAATAGTTCAAGAAAGTAGGGAATGACCTTGGGCACTACAGCAGGAAAACACAGGAACTGAAGACGTGGAAGAGAAGGAAAGGGCAAGGCAATCACTTCACGCTTTTTCTATAGAGTCAAGAACAATAACTGATCTGTTTTAAAAAGAAAGATGTACTTGTAAAGATATTCTAATAGGCAAGATAACTAATATTTTAGTGAAGTAACAAATTGTCACATTACCTTGGTTGTCCCTATCCAGGGGTCTCTGTATAATGTGCCACCAAGTGGTATGGGGACATCCAGTATTTTGCACTCAAGTCTAAGCATATCACTGACAGTTTTAAGCCTCTTGATAATTGATTTACTCTATAGTGCTTTGTCTCAGCATGGAAGAGAAACTAGAAAAATACCAGGGAAACTGTTCAAGTAATCTTTGATTTATTCTATGTCCTGTCTTGATGCTTGCTCTCTATATAACCATTGTTGCAGCAGAAATGAAGAAAAAGCAGCCACTTTCCAGTAATTAATTTAATAGTTATACATAGTTATCCTGCATCTAGGATGTCATTCATATAGGATCTTATTCAGATTTGAAAGCAGAGCAAGGCCTAGAAGGAGTTAACTGAGTAGAGGTACCTTGCTCTGTCAGAAGAGAATTGCTCAATGCTTGTCCTGCCTGGCACTAGCCAATAGCTTGTCCTGTTATGCCTCCTGGACCAAAAAGCTCAGAAGAATGCTAGGAGTGCTATACAATAAACCTAGTGGTCATAAATTAAGATAACATGGACATGGAATTAGATAGGAAGGCCTTGAGCCAAGGGGTTTTGCAAGCTTGAAGAAGCAGGTCACTTAACAAAGAAAGGTTAAAAGTTCAATTAAGAGGTAGATGCTTTAAGACCACCAAACTGAGGCTGAAGGCCAAAACCGAACCCCCAAAATGGATGCCAAAAGAAGAATCTGTAAAGCTCTGCCCAAGCTCTGCCTAAACTCCACCTAGTCATTCGCGTGTATGATTAGATGTTGTAACCTCATTAATATTTATAATTAGATGTTGTAATCATGTATTGAGAATGTATAAAATGACTTGTTTTGCACTGGTGATTTGGAGCTAGTTTTTCTGGCAGGAGCTGCCTAGCTTCCCAACATTGCCAATAGATACCTTTGCTGCTAAAAGATCCAAAACTCCCTTAGCAGTTTTCTTTTATTACGAGGTTTTTCAGCTTCAGGCGCCATACTTAACACTATATTCTCTTCAAATCTGTCAACCTGAAGCAAGAGGCAACACCTGGAAAGGACATTTGGAGAGAAAACTGCAGAGGAAATAGTATTGGAAGTTCACGATGTATTAATCACCTTTCCAAGTGTCACCCTTAGTATAGCAGAAGGGAAGCAGTGCTATTAGAGTGGCTGAGCAACAGCCCCAAGCCTGTTCCAGGATCTTTCTACCATGTAGAAAGCTGAAGATCTGTAAGGTATCCTCAAAGCCTGCTTCCTGTTGAAAGAAAATTGCTTTGGCATAGGATCCCAGCAAGGCAGCTGCTGCCTGCTCCCTGGGGAAGCCCTTCTAGGCTCCTCCAACAGAGAGTGGAGCCAAGGATAGAGGCTGGAGGAGCATGCCAGGAGCACAGCACTTGCATTACTGCAGATGTTTCAAGTGGCACTACAATCCACTTGCACACGCTAAAACGTGGCCCAGGCTTTTGAACTGTCTAAATCACACTGCAGTTGTGAGGCAGAGATAATCTGGTGGACAAGATAATAACATTTTAATGTTGCTTCTTTTTTTCCCCCCTCCCCTGACACCCTGACTCCATGTGCTCCACGTGGAATGTGTGTGCTGGGTATTCATTGGCACTTCTCCAAGGAGAGAGCTGGGAGGAGATCTCCAACTTACTAAAATCGGTCAACCTGCATGGTTCTGATGCTGCTTGTGTTGTGACCAACATACAGGTGAGATGCTTCAAAGGGAAGGTGGTAGTTGCCTTTAGAATAAGAGGAAAAATCTGCTTCTTTTTTCCTACAGAATCCTGGTATCTATTTTCCTTCTTCTCCTGAATTCCTTCTTATGCAACCATAGTTACATGCTCCGGTCAATACGATGTTTACTTTATTTTTTAGTTTCATGATGTTTTTGTATATACCAGAAATATCCAGGTCTAGGCTTCAAGAAAAATCTCAATCACAACAGTTTTAGCAGCCTGATTGACAGTACAATTTGTTCAATAGAGTGTTCAGGTAAGCCCAGATGTCATATTGGGCATAAAAACCCTTCGTGTTAATATTCAATTTACTAGAAGCTAATTTTGATTATTTTAAGTTACATCTTTATGGTTATGTTAGTATAAAGCCTTCATACATGAAAAGAAATTCTGAGGATTGAATTTTAGTGGTATTTTATCAGGTTTTAAAACTAATATTTAAGGTCCAAGAAGTTTGTGAAATTACTAGAATATGTATATAAAACATTGGCCTGCTAATAAACTAATCAGATTTTGTTTGCTTCTTCATATTTAAGACATGGTGTATATATACTCACTAACATACCGGTAATTTGCCTATGTAATCCTGAATTTAAACTTTTACTAGATAATATTTAGACAATCTGTGTATGAAGTTTAACTAAAATGTCAGGTGTTCAGTTTTTGCGAACACAAAGAAAAAACTATAAACATTTCAAGGAACGTCTATGGAAAGTTTTAATTTATATATAACTTGTCATTCAGTGACTGAAAAAATAATCATATTCACTTTTTTTATTGTTATTCTTGCTCAGGCTTTCAAAAAAGCCAAATGAAAATGTTCTTTTTTTTCATAATGCATCAGACTGTGCTGATTTAATATGTCAAAATGTGTCAAAATATCTGTTCTACAATGTCAATCTAAAATTGCTGACACAAAACTGGTGGATTTTATGTGTTATCAGGTGTATCTCAAAAGTAATTTTCACAAAGCGCTCCTTTCTCTTACAAATCAGAAGCAGTTCTTTGGCATGCCCTTGAAGGCTTTGTCCTCTGCTGACTTCCCTGCTCACCTAAAATGAGGCAAAACCTGAGTTATGCCAAATAATTGGCATGCATTGACAAAGCCTTCAAATAATGGGAAGGAATCCAAAGATTGTTCAGCCATGAAGTAATTTTAAAAATAGTAAGTCTGTCACACATATTTGGAGAGGGAGCAACAGCAACGTTTTACTTGAATATGTTCATTCAAATGCATATTCAAATACAAAGCAGGGAAACTGGAGCAATTGTTCCGCATAACTTTTGCAGGCATTTTGCATGATTTATGTTAAATTGAGTTGGAAAGGGGGCAGATCTGGATTAGAGTATGAATAACTTACAATCAGGTAAAGAGGAAAGGGGAGTTAAAAGTAACAAAAGCTGCTTTTTGAGTAGTTTGAAACTAGCAGTTCTGCAGGATGGAACTCACATTCAGAGAGGCAAGGCAGGGCAAATGAATGTCAGTGAAAGTTGCTCTGAAAAAAATTTTATTATATGTTTTATTTACTTTGAGTAGCACAACAGTATTCAGCATGTGATTGCTGTCTAACTCATGAAATACTTTTTGGGGGAGGGTTTGTGGTTCTTCTTTTGCAGTAAACCTTATGACAGTCATGCATGTGAAGGAAAAGAGAAATTTCATCAACAACCTTACTCAATTTCAAAGAAAATTTGGAATCTGTTGGAGTGTTCAGCTGAGATAAGAATGAAAACTCAAAAGATTTACAACTGTTTTGCAAAATGTGGAAAACTACTGAAAAAACCCAAGTATTTAAGAGTTCCATTCTACAATTATATATAATGCAGAATAATCAGACATGATTAGATGCTGCTCTATGGATAAGATTTAGTTGCAAACGGGTGGCTAAAGTGAAGAGTTGTCCTCATTCAGGCAAGTGGTTTGGTAGCAGGGATAGGTGACAATAGAGTTTTGCTTATTTTGATCTGAAGATTCTAATTTTTGACACTCAATAGAAACAGTCTTTGCACTGCTCATTTTGTGACTAACCACAAGGGAATTTCTCATCATCTTTTACCCCCTAATGAAATTACTGAGCCTTGACTCAAACACAGAGAAAAGAATAAAAACCAGACTGTACTACTAAAGCTTATTTCAAAGTAGAATTCATGATTGAAAGAATGTTCACTTAGAGGAAAAGTTAGAAAACAAGACTGTTTATGGCTAAAAATGACCACACGTTCATATTTAAAGAAATTAAATGTCCTTCATGCTAAATATATCTGTGCATTTCACATCCTATAGAAGAGAATCTTTATGTCTGAATGATGTTTTCTCCCAGAAAAAATTACAGCATGACATCCAATGAATTAGACACACAGAGAAACTCTCACAGCCAACACACTCAGCCAACCAATGAGGCTGGTGTTGCTTGAGTAAATCCCCAAGTACAAAATGAGTACAACTCTTGAACAACGGAGTGCCTCGCCAAGTTCTGATATGTGTGACTGCTGAACATATAGGATTTATGTCACAAAAGTCAAAAACACTGTGTGAAAAGGAGCGCTATACTGTGCCACATTATGCTTTCCTTCTGCGAAACTGGGAGTACAGTATTCCTGAAACCAAGAACACATTTTGGAAGAGTCTTTTTTCATTACAGGATGCAGAAGTGTTTAATTGTTTGGAAATCCACCCACCCAACTCCAAAGACTAGCAATAGCGACATCAAGCTTTCCACAAGGAAAACCTTATTTCCCTTTCCAAAAGCCCATATCCCCTTGAAGCAGGAAAACATGCCAGAAGGAAATAATCTGATGTTGAAGACATCCGTAGGAAAAGATTCTCCTTTATTTTTTTGTGCTCTCAAGAGGAAGACTGAACATGTGATTTGTTTAAAGATCTCGTTAGTTGTTAATTGTTGCCTGACAAAGCTAAAATCTGTATGTGCTATTCCAGGCTGGGTTATCCTAGTAAATCTTGACTAATTACAGTCATTAGAAAATAAGATGTAGGTATTTATGTCAAGCATTAAATATTGTTAATTACTTATGATAGATATAGAAAAAAGAAAGGGTTTATACGCTGTTCCTTTTTATTGGAAGTCACTGTTTAACTCTTTTGCATTACTAAAACTCTATATTAGCTTAATCTGAAATCTGGCAGGTGTGGAGAGGAATCAGAGCAGTTCTCATGTCAAAGTAAGGTTCCTGACGTAAAAAAAGGTCCTGGTTTAAGAGCAAAAATAAATAAATACTTGGCTCTGACCAGAAAAGGTTAATGTTCATGGACTTAGTCTATATCTTTGATCTGCAGTGGAATTAATTATAAGCTAATCAATTTAGTGTTTAAGTGTATCATTTTGGGAGAAGCACCAGGAGAGGAACGTGACTCAAGCACAACTCTTTTGCTGTTTCTCACTTGTCAGAAAAAACAAAGCAGTTTTTTTCCAGCTCTCTTGTAAGTTTAGCTGACTCTCCATCACAAATCTGGCCACATCTGTTGGCTGACACGCAGGGACTCGGTGCCAGCCTGAGAAATGTCAGCTCCTTTTATGCAGGTATATGGGGCATGTGGTCTTTTCTCTCTTCTACTGTGCTTGTAGTCACAACCCAGAGGGGCCAGCTAAATGGACTGTATTTCCTGCTGCTTTTATGTGTGGCTGCATGTGACTTGAAGAAGTAATCAAACCTTCACAATGCCTTTCTAGCAAAAGACCCTGGTGTCTCTTCATGTCTTTAAGATGCTGTGATTTGGACAACTACACTGTCTTCTTTCTTCCCCAGCTGAAAAGAGGGATCACTTTTGAAATTATAAAATTATATTTGGAAAAAGAAAAGGCTCCAGGCAGCAGCCAGTTAAGGTTGCTCAACCCCTTACTTAAAGTGGGAGTAGAGTTATTCTCCAGGTTGTGGCTGAATTTCTATTCTTATTGCCAGTGATTTCAGCTTCTGAAACATCATCTTTGTCAGGAAAATACTTCATTTGCTGAATCAATTTGTACTGCTCTACATCTATATTGAGTATTGTCAAAACAGTCAGATTTATTATACATGTGTTTAACCAAAACAGGGAGGCTATCACATTTAAAAGTAAAAAAATTCAGTAATTTCTTCTTAACAAACCAATGGATTAACTGCAACTAGTAATTTTTTTAGTTTGCTATACAATGAAGGAGCCATCATGATATTTCTTTGGATTTTATAATCTGCCTTTCTACCTGCACCTGTTCTTTAGAAGAAAACAATGATGTATAAATATCAGATGGAGGAAAAAGTAATTTTAAAATCATGCATGTAAAGTATATTGGAATGAGGTTGTGAGGTGGCAAAGTCAAGGGTTTAAATTACAGGTGAAGTAGTTGCATTTCCAACTCTCATTTAGTTCTTTTTGCATATAAATTTTAGTATAGTTTCTGATTACAACAACATATATTTGATTGCCATTTAATTCTGTTTGGAAGGTTGAGCTGGCTCATTAAAAAACAATTTCCCATGGTGACTTGTACTTTTATAACTGTGATCTTGCTAGATGCCACCCAAAATACAGAATTAAGTTATTGGTGGACTGCCTCCCATGAAATCAATGGAATGCAGGAGTATTACCCAGACTTCCACAAATGAACTAAACAGTGCAGCCTCAGAGCACAAATTGTCTCAGGTGGTGCAGGCTTTTTTCAAAGCATAGATTTGCGTTTTCAAAGCACGACTTTCAGCAACACGAGGTTTAGCAGTGGCTTGCCTGTGGTTCTGCACATTGATTTTGGACTTCATGATCTTAAAGGTCTTTTCCAGACTAAATGGTTCTATATATGCTCATGCCCTAACTGGACAGCTGGGATGGCCAGAGGATCAGTCACAAATGCTGTATATCCAGTGGCAGTGGGTTATGTATCATTTTTCAGGGCAGCATTGTATTGTCATGACTGACCTCACCCTTACTGGTTTTTATCCAGGAGATAGGTAATCTTATGCTTCATTTAATTGATTCCATACAGCTGCTGCCAGGGGTGAGGCAAGTGCAAACAAACAAATTGCATTTTCCTTTTGGGTTTCACAGGACACAGAAGGATGCAAGATTCCATGGACTGGGGTGGGGTGAATTGTGCCATGTGGATAAAAGCTTTGTATTGCAATGTAGGGATGAGAAGTAGGCTAGTGCCAGCAGCATGAGTTATGGCATTTCTAACCTCTGGAAGTTTGATTCTGGAAGCGTAATAGGACAGACAGCCTTTATACCTCTCACTAAAAAGGATTCTTGAGCAGCTGTCTGTTACAGGAACAGAATATGAAAAATGAAACTTCACCAACATTTTGTTACATGCCAACAAAGAGGGATTTTTAAGGATTTATTTTCATGAATTTTTTCAAAGTCACAAGAGAAAATGACATCCTTGATTACACAGAGCAGTTTTGACACCTGTCTTCAGCTCCATTGTAGATTATGCTGATTTCTGCAGGCAGTAGCTAAAATAACATTGACATTTCTTTCTAAGACAGATAGATACCATTTACAGTGTAAGACACGTTTTCTCAAACAATGCAGCAGTTTTGCTATTTGCATTCTCAGTGTTCATGAGAGCTCAGTTCTGCCAGCTGATTAATACTCGCTGGTCCTTTTCTCTCAAACTTTTCTGCTGTGTTCCTCTTGAATATGGAGCTAAGGCCTCTGGCACACAGTAAGGGAAGAGTCCTTCCATGTAACTTTGTATTCCTGATGACATACTAGAGTTCTCTGAGCTGCACAGACACAATGTCTTAAATAGATTTCTAAAGAGTAAGTACTCAGTTTACATGTTAAGAACCATATGGGATAAGATTTCTGCAACCTGACAAATTCCTTGGGCTCTGAAGAACAGCCAGCCAAGGTGACCTTGAAGGATCCCTGGTCCTCAAGGCAGACTGGTCATTCCATATGTCATAAGGTGTACACAGCTATCCAGCCAAAACCTCCAGTGGGAGTACAACAACCTTCAGTAGTTTGGCTTCATGTTGGATTTTTATATCCAACACATATCCAAGATGTCTTTGGCAAAAATACCAACTCTACGTATGAAAATCTGAACTCTCAGGAGCAAATTTGGTAAGGAGCAAAGATTTAAGGCTTCTTTTTCTTTCTCAGTTTAAATATAGATCTACAAAAGGAAGTACAGCAACTCTTTTAAACCAACTAATACACCCTCTCAACTGCAAAAGGTTAATCAGGCATCTGCATGGCGCAGGGCTTTGCTCAGTCTGACTGTGAATGCACTATGCCAGGTGGCTCCTTTCTACCTGCTAAAATAAATGGGGGGGCTGAAGTGGAGCGTAGGAGAATTTTTATGCGTTCACAAATCACATGATCTCATGCAGTAAATCATACACTAGGTCAAAATTAAATTGTGCTCTAATAACTTGATTGCTTAAAAAAATAATTACAGTATTACTACATAAAGAGATGTGAAATAAATTAGCTAATTACATGCCCACTTACCTCTGTGCTAATACCTCATGTGCATACATGAATTTATGTATACTTATTGTAAGCACAGTATAGCTCTACAGAATACATTATAGAGTCAATTATTTTGCAATCTAGTTGATATTGTACCTTTTTTAAATTCTGCTTCCAGTTTAAATTGTCTGGATTATAAAAATCACAAGGACAAAGCATAGTAATACATAAGTCTAAACTAGATTATCTGTGTGGAATTAGGTGAATATTCAGAAACAAAAGCAGTTAACATTATGCTTCCATTAACAAATTGATACATTATTTGAAACTGGAAGTACACAGCATCTTAACAATGGGTGGCAAAAATGATACTTACTTAGAAAATTTGCTGTTCCCCAGACAGTAACACACTGCAAATGGTAAACATAGGAACATGAGCACAAAATAACAGGTAATTTATGATAAAAGCTCCTTCTTTGGCACTGCAGTACACACATTTTAAATTACCACATTCTAACTGTGGAATGTAATGAAATGACCAGTTATAAGGTATTTTTGGGGTGTCTCATTCTCCTTTGATCCATTAGAAATCAGAGAGCATCACTGATTAGTCCTAGTAGGGCTTCTGCCTCCCTCTCATGGACTTTGGTAATTACTCAAGAAGGTTTTCAAAGTCAAACAGGTTTGAAAGGAAGCCTAGCTCTCAAATCCATGTCAAATATCAGTTTCTGCATCCCAGTGATATGGTGTTTCTCCTCATGACGGCAGCACTCCTAATGATACCACATACAAATAGTTCTTCCCTCATTGCTCTTGGTGGTGAAGAGCACTTTGTGTTGGGACTTTAATTACACCGATTCCCTGTTAGTTTACAGAATGCTGATGACAACTTCTTATATATGGTTTAAGTGGTTAAATTGATGGATTCCCTTCCTTTCTTCTGGTTGTTAGAGAATCTGCATTCATTTGAAATGAGTTACAGAGCATGATCTTCTCACAATTTGTGGGACCTACTACATTATGAAAAACAGAGATACATTAAGTTCTACAGTTACACTGAGAAAACCTCTTTTAAGCAAACCTAACATTTCCACTTGCCATTTTTTCCAGTGATATGAAATAGTACACTGAAATCCCTGTCAAGTCCTGCCAGAAACAGAGAACTGGATTTCTGCAGTGCTGTGGGCTTTCACTGCACGCTCTGTCTATCCCATTGACAGATCAATTGGATCATGAACCATATTTTGCTTCAAACTGATATAAAACTAATGCAAGAGATAGAGGACTTTAATTTTCAGAAGGCTGGTGTACATTTCGGAATATTACTTGGTCACCATGTGCATTTCCACACAGTGTCTAAACAAGGTTTTATTTTGCAAAGTCCTGTGATACAGCTGTTTCTCATTTCCATCTTGCAGATGCTATCTTGCTTACAGGGCAGCTTAGTTAAAAAGCTGTGTTGACTCATAAGACCAAGATGTACAATATTCGGTTTTGATTGAAAAGTGCATAACCCCTTTATCATTCACAGGGCAAAAAGCTTGAAGACAAACCATATTTTACCAGGAGCACAAGGCTCTAGCTCCAGCAGTAGTGTCAAAGCTCCCTTTCTCTGAGAACCACAGTCGACTACTAAAAGACCAAAAAATGTGCTTATTCATCATATTATTATGGAAAGTCCTGGTGACTCACTGCATGGGCGAGAGGACACGGTTTAGTTTAGTTATTGCTGTTTGTAATTGAGTTTTCTGTTAAGATGGAAACAAAACAGAACTAATACGGAAGATTCCCTATGTGTATGTGAATGTGCCCTTTGAGTTAAGGAGCGGGAGAGCGTTCACAGGCACATCCCTGCATCAGTCAGTTCTTAACACTGAATAAAACAAGAAGAAAAAGAAAGAGGAAATCTTACTCTTCCCCTATCCTCCCCAGAGCCAGGACTCGGAGCAACGGAATTTCCCTAGTGGGGAAACAAAGACATAATGTCTAATTGCTAGGACATAAGGACTCAGAGGGAGAGAACGCAGTGGCCAGGAGTGCGGAAGAGCACTGACCCCAACGGGCAGGAAGAGAGAAAAAGAATCTCAGTTCAGAGTATGTACACAAAGTTCAAGAACCCAACCACAGCCAAAGGAAGGCTCAGGAGTATTGAGGCAAAGAAAGCAGACAAGTATTTGTTAGTCCGCTTTTTATACATTTGTCTCTCTGAATGCACACACAAATATTCTCCAACTAACTAATGAAAGACAAAACTTATTAACCTGATTTCCTTTTTTCTTTAGCCAATATGTACTCCTATGAATGCTGAGATCTGAAGGCAGACTTGCTCTGACTTCCAGGGAATGAGAACCAGGCTGAGTAACACAAATCTAGGACAGGGCCTGCAATTCTAATGAGTGTAACTTCCCCTTAGTACATGCAACAGGAAAAGCAGGAGCTGAAATCTGTTATTAAGAAAGCCCTTGGCTGTTGTAGTGGTTTCTATACATAGCAGACTCACAAGTCCAGCCAGCGGGAATTCTGTGAGGTTGTGAAAAAGGACAGAGTTTGTATTAGGATATAAAGAAAGGAATTAACCTCAGTAAGGAACTCACTTCAACTCAGCTTTTCCTATTATTCCAAAACCTGATTTCCCCTGAAACTTGAGAGTTATTGATTCAAGTCAATAATCTTTAAATCAATTGGCAGTTCCTTACTGGAGAAAGCAAGCCAGTTCTCAGGAAGTAGAAAACCCCTTGCTATCAGTATTTTCACTTTATATCTCTCAATCCATGTTTCTTTTCTCCTTGAAAAATACCCATTGTGCACACGACTTAGGTGCAAATTCTATTTTTCTCCTCTGAACACCCCAATATGTAGAATTTGAAGGACTAGATGCAGGTTCTCACCTTTATTTTCAGGTTTTAAAGGCCAGTATACAAAATAGCATGGAGATTACCAAATTTCAGAGAAGGCAGAGGACTGAAAGTGATCATAAAAGCAACAATGTAAGTCTTCCAGAAATAAAAATATTTGAGTTGGGAGGATGTCCTTGAGTTAGAAGGACGCACAAGGGTACTGGTAGTGTACAGAGTCAAACAAATCATACAGCCTTTTAATGAGGAAGTAATTATATGGGTTTTTTCAGATTGCTTTATAAACACTAATTATGACTTGCTCCTAAAATTTCCAGGTGAATAAACAGAACTAGGAATAGATTAGACAGCTTGCTAACCTCCATGAGGGAGTCAGCAGCAAACTTAACAGCAGGCATTTTGAATCAGTATTGATTATTACCCTGCTGAAAACCTCATTCAGTGTAGACAAGACTGGATATTTATGTGCACATAAAGTGGGGTGAAATATTTATTGGAAAGTTACTGACCAGTTTAGATAAGAGTGCAAGCCTTCTGTAGATCTAGGGGGTTTTAAATTTCCCCTTCACTCTCAATGAGCAAAAATTATGTTGGACTCTGTTTTATTGGAAAACAGGAGATCTCTTTGATATGTTTACACAACACTAGTCATTGCATCTGGGAGGTAAGTTGCCCTTGGCTTTCTGCATCTGGCCCCAGTGTAAGTAGATAAAGACAAATGATTTCCCAATGCCAGGATTCCACAACCACATGGTCCAGCCCTCCACTTCTCTTACATTTCTCCCTTCTCTGCAATCTCTTCAAAAGATCCTGTTAGCTGGAAGAGCCAAGTTAATTATTTTAAAGGTTCCAATAGTTTATTTTTCAGAAAGATTCTCAGACATATGAATCACCAGGAATAGCCGTAGTTCAGGAAAAACTTCTGGGAGTTGGATGAAACTGCTAACACTTGGTCAGAATCAATTATATGGGACTTAGAGGCAGAGAGAAAGAGAAAAGCAAAGCTTTGCAGCATCCTTTGGGCACACAGGAAAGCTAAGGATGCATTTTAGCTCAGTTTAGTGGCACAAGAAAAACCCCAAAACCCAGAATATCAAGGTGTAAGTGTTTGACCAATACCATTGTATTAAAACAACACTGACACGCACTTATGCTGCACTCTTCTTTGAACAAAGAGCTTTGCTGAAAGGGGAAAGAGTTTCTTTATTTTGCTGCATTTTCCCCTTTCTACTTTGACTGATTTTCTCAAGCTTTTATAGTGGTACAAACTAAGTTTTCATCTTAGTCATGCAAACCTTATGCCTCTCATAAAAACTCAAACAACAAAGAATAGTTTTAATATTGAGTAGAACCAGCAAAACTGGAACAATTAATATCTGTGCCAGCAATGTATGTTTCTGCACAGCACAGAGTATTCACAGGATCTGTGGTAACACTATATGGAATCAATTTATGCCTGGCAAGGGAAATAAAAGTATAACATTTCTTGTGCAAAGATTTTTCCACATTCACTCCAAGAGTGTGTGTCATTAGGTACATCTGTGACAAAAACATCACTTAAAACAGGCTAGAAAAGAGAAACCTTGGCTCTCTTACCCTATTACTTCATCTCTAGGGTTTGCCCGGGTGCACTTTTCCAGTAACACGATATTTGGATAGACTCTGTTTTGTCTTATATAAAAGAAGTTACTATAATAGCCATCCCCCTACACTCTATGACTTATCTGTAACTGTTTCATTTGGCTTACAAACTTATAGCCAGTAATTTTATAATACTGTAGAAGTTAGGCTATGTAAAATCAGTCACACTTGTTTATATATCAGACTAATTAGTAACTTTTCTTGGTTTAGGCTGTAAACTGTGATCCATCACTGTTGGACTAAAGATCCTGTGCTGAGAGTTGTCATTTGTGGTAAATTATAAATTATGTCCTAGTGTGGCTATATAATTTCATTTATAATTGTTTATGAAAGATGCAAATGCAATTATAATGTATCTATAAACATTTCAACTGCTATAATGTTATTTCATATTTATGTGAAGGTTTTAAAAGCAAATGTAGTTAATTTTTTTGTGATTCAAAAACCACAAAACTAATTTGACCTTAAAACCCCCCACCCATTTTAATGTTTTCACCCAAAGACACAGCAGTAGCCAGTACCATACTTTGCTAAAATACATTATGTACCTTTGAGTTATTTACTGTAGCATTTAATTCATTAAATGTAAATGTAGAATCAAATTTGAGAGAGGGACTAGTTATCCAATCATTTTGTACAGAAATACTTAATCTCATATTAGATGACATTCTCAAGAGGACTTGTGAAAAGGAGTAGGATTTAAGACATGTAGTGTTTTCTGTGCTTAATTTTATGTAACTCCCTGGACTGGATGCTCATGTGAGTCTTGTTCTTATGAGCCTGTCTTAGTCTTGATTTGTATTTCTGAATTCTGAAAGAGCTACTGTTTAATGGAGGAGAAAACACCCAAGTGAGCAGGACCAGCTGCAGGGAGGTCAGGCTCTTGCAGCAGTCATTTCTCAGCTTTGGCTGGGGAAGAGTTAAATTGTCTGTAAACATCAGACTTCTATACCAGTAAGGTGTGAAGGTCATTTTAGATCATTTCATGTATAGTAGGTTGACTGAGGTTTTTTTCCACACATTCCTTGTACTTTTTTATATTCCGTGGTGATAGATGAAATTTTTCTCTGAGAATTCCTACTGCAGGAAATAAATTTATTGTCATGCAGATTTCCCTGACTTCAAATGGAACCTTCCAGTTTCAGACATTACTTTTTAGCTGACACCAAGGCTTACTGTAGTAAACTGTATAACAAAAACTTTAAATACTATAAGAGCTGCTGCAATAAACCTGACTGTGAAACTTCCTTGCCCCACAGCATAAAGGCCAAGATGTCAGATAATGCATTTGTAATCCCTGTTGGAAAAAAACCAACTCTGTTGGTCTTGGGTAAGGGTGAAATTAGACATATTGATTCCATATGCCGGCATAACTCTGCCAGAACAAAAGAGGAAAAGAATATTTTTAATCCAACTTCAAGAACCCATTCCTATGACATTCCAAGGTCTCTTTAAATAATTAATAATGAAGAAATCTTGAAAGAATGTTGTAGCTTTTGTGCACAGGCAGGTCTGATTCATCCATTGCCCTGAACAGTCCACTTCAGAGCTCACAAGTGCAATACCAGTCCCATAACAGACTATGGGAAGTATTTATCATTGATGGGCATTGCATGTGTCGTATGCATTTCAAATCTTACTGAGGATCTGGTTCCCATGACTTGAGCTCTGGATTTAAGAGGTAATATGACATATGGTTTTAAAAACTCTACAACAGGGTATGATTTCCAGGAGTTCAGTATACTTGTCAATTTTAATCCAGGTTTTCAGATGAAAATTAAATTTCATGGCAAAAAGGTACGGGGTCCTTGGATCTTTCAACTTGGAAAGGAATTTGCAAAATTTGTTTCTATTCTAAATTTCAAAGGAAAAAAAATGACATGGGAGAAAGATTGGAGAGATGAAAAGCCAGCATGTATTTCTGCATGGATTGTTCAGCACTGAGCACCTACTCAGTGATTTATCTAATGACGAGATTTGTTGAAATCATTCTCCTTGGGCAGCAGCAGAACTAGAGCTTCCAAAAGCTGGTGTAATTAATACCATGCTTGTGCCCAAATCGATGTCTTTCAACTCTGTGCAGCCCCTCTGTGGTCAGTAGCAGTGTGTGGCACACATTTCTGCAGTAAATGGGAAATGTCGCCTGTGATCCAGAATTACTCATCCCGAGGACAATGACCCACTGGTGTCTGCAAACCAGCTGGAAGGTAACTTGCATCGTGTTCTGCCTCTCCACGTGACACACACTGCGGCAACTGTTGTCTTAATTCCAGAGCCTTAGTTAGTTTGCATGTGTCATTTGTTCTTGGTTTTTGTCCTGTTTATGTTGCTATGAATCTCAAACTACCCTAAGCCATGATAACAGAAACAAGAAAATCCTCCCCCTGCCTTTTGCCCCTCTCTCTGTCTCCCTCACAACTGCTGGAGGAGGGACAGTGAAGTAGGGAGTGGGCTAGACAAGCCATCTCTGCTATTAATAATCATGCTGGGGGGAAACTGGGGAAAAACAAGGGAAAATAGCTGCTCTAGAAACTTCTGACTGCTGGATTAAGCAAATATGTGCTCCCTCCCAGAATTATGTAAAATGCTGCTTCTCAGAGATTTTGACCTCTCAGAGCTTGGAAGGGTCCAATTACACTAAAATATTCTGAAAGATTTCCTGTATTCTTTTACTATGACATTTATTTACCATCTGCTTATTGAAACGATACTTGGAACCAGTTTTTTGAGATGTGTGAATAAAAGCCCTCCCCAGTTGTGTCACTAGTGCTGTAGTACTGGGGCGGACGGAGTTAGGAGATCAAAGCAGCTGGGATCTATCAAGCCATCAGGGCCCACTGCCAAGGGAAGAGAGGGAACTGGGGCTAAGACAATGGCTTTGATCCCAGGAAGAGAGGCCTGGGGGTCAGGAAGCATGAAGTAAGGCAAAATGTTTACTTTGGCCTTGGTTTTGAGTAGGCTCCTCACCCTTAGAGGTAATGTTTTTCTTTTAATTGATTTTATAATTTGCTATGTGTTTTTTGCTGTGGTCTTGATCCAAATTTACCTGTGTGACGGCAAATATGATAATTGCTAAGAGAAGCTCTGATGCTAGGTGGTGTCTGTGATACAGAGTGTTGTTGTGTGAAGTGTAGGGTTGTGCTATGAGTGCTGGTCCACATCATTGAGAGACTGGCCAGGCTGAACTAAAAGCCAGAGCTTAAGGATATCTATGCGGACTGCAAGGTGTTTAAAATGTCACCAGTTAACCCTTAGTGAAGATGAGCATCTAAATGCTAGCGCTTTCCTTTGGATTCTGTAGGTTTAAGTCCTTGTAGAGTCAATTTACTGTCATTAAGGTCTTGAAATGTGGTTATTTTCTGCCTTTGTATTCGAGCAAGTAAGTCAGCTTGGCTACCAGAAGGGTTTTTTCAATTATTTCCACACACCCCACCTCCCACCCCGTTTCTTCATTCTCTTTCAGGATAGCATTGTTGAGGTTACTTTGTGGCAAACTAATTAATCCTTTCCCCTCCAGGGATGTAACTTTGGGTTCAGTATATGCTACTTAATGGATCTAAGAGCTACAAGTCTCCAGTGGGCAGGGTACAGTATTTTTTATGCTTCTGTGGGATCCTGGCTCCTTGGTGGTATTGCTCATCTTGGTTCTTCCACAGCTGCACAAAGCTGGAGGTGCTGAATGAGATCTGAGCAACAGCTCTCATGAAAAACCTTTAGATTAAAAGATTTCTATAGGCTATCTGTTACTCATTGGGGTTAAACTCCTTCACAATTTAAGTAGTAGTTTGCTGTAGGGCAAAATATCCAGCTATGTTATGATTTTAGTGAAGGGGGTCTACCTTGACAGCATGATAACTCAGATGATAAGCACTGCATTTCTTAATTTTTTTGTCTTTCACATTGCTAAAAGTGGGTTTTATTTTTGAAGAAACATCTCCAAACATTATCTGGTTTTGATGCTTCTTCTATCTCTGCTTAAGTATATTGGATAGCTACTAATATAAGTTTACTCTTTAACTAGGATAGCAAGCAATTTATTGCTTTTAATTCAATTATTTAATATTTTCCCCTCACATGTAATTCAAAACCCTTTTTATTTTTACTTTATCTACAGAGTCTGTATTTGAAGTCTGTATTGATCCCATATTTCATTCTTTTTTTTTTTTCCTATTGGATAGGGGCTTTTTGATAATTTGAAGAGGGGGAAAAAAAATAAAAGGAAATAATTTTGTTCAATGACCTGGAGGTATAAATATCCTGACACCATATAGATATTTACACCAATGGAGCTGCAATGAGTTTTGCTCTATTGGGATAAATATAAGGTGGAATTTATAGTCCTCTTGGAAGGGTCAGATTCCTGTAACAGAATATTCAATTTTTCAGTTTCCCTTTTTAATATGTTCTTGTGAAAACAAAATGATCTAATTCATTCATATATGGAAGCATAATTGCTGTTCCTGTATTCTGGATTAAAAGTTTTCCCCTGGAGATCAGTCTATGTTCTGATGAGATAAAATGAGATGTTATCTTGACCTATGACCTTGAATTAATGTTATTCTGCATCACAGCTTTCAGAGAAGTCAAAAAGTACAAATTATTTCTTCCTCCAGTGTTTCTCACTTTAGGTTTTTATGGCATTGTTGCCTGAGAGAGGTGGAATTTAGATTCTTTTCTACAATTTTTTTATGTACAAATTGCATGCACCAATCCTCAGCCTGATATTTCTGGCACAGCTGAGATTCTCTAACTTTCACAGCTCTTCAAGGATCTTCCACCAAAAACTGCATCCCCTGGAATGAAGACTATTTACCTATGCACAAATCTTTGCTTTGTACCAGGTTACATGATGTTCTCCTATGCAGCAAAAGTGTAACTTTCTCTGTTAAACCCTGTTTATGACTCCTACTTATGGCCATAGAGCAATCCTGTAATACTTGCTGTGGTCTCTATAGATTTTTGTATCTGTGTTGATGCTCAGAGGGAAGTGGTTTGAACTAGAGCACAAGAACACTATACATGAGATGGAAATGTTCTGGGCATGTGCGTGCGTGTGGGTAAGTGCAGAAATCATGTTGTAGCCACAATCTCAGCGGAATATTTTGGCACAGGGATGACTATTCATCTGCTGACCGTAACACTGGGACAGTCATTAGTGAGAATCAGCGTGGAGGGAATGAAGTCAAAAGCAAACTGATGAACTTTGCACTTAGGGCTCTGAGCTCTGGAAAGTAACAGGCTTTTTTTCCCCTCATAAGAATTCACTGGGATCAATCATGTATGACTCTCTCCATTGAGTTATTAATTTCCTAATACTTTTCTGAATTATCTTACTATATATAAAAGAGAAAAGCAGCTTTGTGGATTTTTTTCTTTTATTTTTCCCCTTGATATTGTCATATAAGTCTTGAAGCCAGCAACAGCTAACTGCTTGTTAACAGTTTTGAACCCCTCATGCAACGAGAAGAAAATTAACGGATAGGACCCTTGCAAACAAAATTGAAAAGGGCTTTAAACGTTGTTGGATTTCTTTGTCAATGAAAAACTAATTACTTCATATGTCAATGTTTTCTTGTATTTTCTTGTTTTATCCCAACCCGTTCTCTCTGTATATTCAGTCTGATTGACAGACTCACTCAAATTAACACCTGAGGCTGGAAAGAGAGGGCCGAGTCCACACCGCAAAGCCCGTCTGTTTAGAGACCTGATGGGGAGGGGTGGGAGAAAGGAAATTTGCTTCATTAATAAGTAAGGAAAATGTTAGTGCCTTGTCTGGAGTCAGAGATTTATTCATCACAAATATATCAGAATATATGAAAATTGTAGCTGATGTTGAAGTAGACTTTGACTTTGCAGTAACTATCAAGTTCAAGAATACACCATATTCAGAGTGTGCAGTTGGCACCAGCTCCTCCTGGTGTGAATTAGGATTTACTGAGAATCAACTGTGAATTGACATTTTCTTATCAATAGAGGATCAGAGATCAAAATATGAGGGAAGGACTAAACTAATCTGGGATATATTTTGTTACAGACTTGGGACATTTCTAAGGTGAAGTCAGTCTCAGTACTTAAGGAGATTTCCCCAAATGGGAAAATCGTACTTTTTTTGTACACTGATTTGATTTAAAAAAAAATTCCTTAATTTGAATCAAGATAGAAATCCTTTGCTAGATTCCCAGTGGGATAGGGTAATAGATGATGTAGTCTACATAACACTTCCTCAGGAGGAAAATGAAAGAACTGCAGAAGTAATGCAGCATTTTCTTTCACTGTTGTGACATGGGGGGTCAACTGGTAAAAAGATGAACTACTTTTTCTGAAATTCTTCAAAACAACAAAAATTTGAATGCTCCTTAGCATCTTTATTACTGCAGCCAAAGTACACATAGTGAAGCTTGAAATGAACTTAAAATCAACTATTTTGCTCTTTCTAGATAATGAAAGAATAACATTGCATAATGCTGACATTGAAATAACCTGAGATTTTTTGGTTTTCTATGACGACCGATTAAGAATTTGATTCTCCAATTAAGTTGGACCAGTTGCAGCACTGGGAGGTTAATGTTACAGGCTAAAGTACTTTCTGCTACAAGGAGATAAAATAGCAGAATGGTATTTGAGTCATCAGAAGTTTTTTAATTAGTTGCAGCTTTGAGGTATTGACTTTTCTTACCTCTCTCCCATAAGATTGCACCTAAGCTGGGCTGCTTGTGCAACTCATGTTGCAAAATCTAGTGGTTCTTTCTCAACACTGTCATTGGGGTAAAAATGATTGATAGGCTATAGTAGAAACAAGGGAAATACAGATAATTACTTTTGTCAGACAGGGGTTTGCAATAAATATTTCTCCACACTGTGCTGTTTTCATTAAAAAATCCTGATTTTTAGGTCACAATATTTTTTTGCTTTTCCAATGTTGTGTGGAATTTTGTACTGCCTTCTTTTTGGGACTTGCTTCATGTTCATGTCTCTGATACTCATATGATGTTGTTTGAGGTTATAGCAAGGTTGTCACAGGTAACAAGCAACATCACAAGGGGAAATGGCATCAAGTCACATCAGGGGTTGTTTAGATTGCATATTAGGAAAAAAATCATCTCTAAAAGATGGTCAAGTGTTGGAACAGGCTGCCCAGGAAACCTGTGAAATCACCATCCCTCAAATTGTTCAAAAATGTGTAGATGTGGCCCCTGGGGACACGGTTTCACAGTGAACATGGCAGTGTTAACAGTTGATGACCCTAGAAGTCCTTTCCAACCTTAAAAATTCTATGATTCTATGATGTGCCCCTCCAAACTGATATCAGACCTGCTGGTTATTGGACACAGATTTTTTGCAATCCTGTGTATGTCCTTATCACAAACGTTTTATAGTAAAATTACATTTTGACATATTTATCATAGAACTACACCCAATAAAATTTGAGTTAGCCTGAAAATAAGCCAAAGAAATCCTCATCTGAGATCAAAGAAAATGGCCATTTTTAAGTAGTCTCCATAGCTTGTTTAGAAGCCATAACTTGATGATTTTCAAAAGGTCTAATGACTCTAAAATTTAAAAGTCTGCTTGATTTTTCTTCTAGATTTCTTTCTTAAAAACACCTGGAATTGCTTGTAGCCTCTGTTAATCCTGAAGCAGTGTTTTTGTTGCATAACTCTTTAAAACAGTGCCTATTTTGCAGGAGTGCTTTGAGACTGCCTTGCTCTTCCATAATGCCCTTAAACTGCTTTGGTGATAGGTAATTCTCTTTCTCTGTGCGGCCAAATCTCACCACCTCATTTCATTTTGACATTCAGTGTTGTCAGTGTGCTATTTTTAGCTTTCAGCACAATTTAGGAAAACTGGCTAAAAGAGTCCAAGAGTCAGAAGGAGGTTCCTTGCTCCTCACTAAACCAGATTTTTTTTCCATGCCTTTCTCCAGAATAGGGCTAGTTCCAAACAGTGTTGAAGAGACTACAGGAAATATTTAGCCCTTGATTCCCTGCAGGACTGATCCACTTATGGTTGGAAGACTTGAGCTCTAAGGAACTAGGGTAGAAGTCTGTATGTTGAACAAAACCAATTTTTTATACATTATTTACTGTTGTGCCTTTAGAATTTTCTTACAGTTTGCTAGAATTTGACATGTTTTTCAAGAAATTTAAATGGGAAGAAGGAATCCCTTGCAGGTTTGTTGGCATGTGTATGCTTTCAATACACTGAAGTTTGGTCATTATTGTGATACTTCGGTTGCCTCTGTCTTAGCAGCTAAATAAATCCAATAAGAAAATTACTTTTCATTCTAAATATTTTTTTAATTACAGTTTTATGTTCTCATCCACCTTAAATAACTTTATAAAGTGTAATTAAGTAATCTCTAACACTCCCAGCTCAGAGTCTCAGGAAAAGAAATTAGTAACACCTAAATTTCCTGAGCCAAAGCATATCTATATAATTCTGGACAGAACTGGGTCTGGTTTTGTTTTTCTTAGCTCTTTGCTAAGACTTCTGCTATTGAACACTATACATCCTTCAAAGTCGTTTGTTCCATGACTTTGCTGTCTTTATTTTTAGGAGATATTGTTTGTCCAGTCCACATTTCACCACCCTTTTTCTACTTCAAGCCTGCCATTTCTCACTGTATTCACAGAGAACATAATCTGCATGTATTTGAAGACTATGTTCTTCCCTTTAAATAAATCTTTCCTTTAAACATCTCAATTTGTTTCAGCTTAATATTCTAAGTTATGGAGTACAGAGTGATGTATAGTTCCTGTCCTGCTCTCTTAAGTCATTGATTAAAACTGTATTTATATTTAATAAATCATTTATTCTGTTTCCTTTTGAACTTTTTCCAAAAAAAATCTACAAATTTCTTCAAGTGCAGTTCCAAGAACTTAAATAATACTCTTGGGTTTAAGTGAAATAATTCTTCCAGTACATTTTATAATCTAGCCTTTTGTTTCTCTGCAACTATAATGCTTGTCTCTTCCTAGCAGTATGACAACAATGAGTCATATTCTTTTTATGATGCAAAGTAACACCCATAAATTCCTTCTTCAGAGGACAGAGCTCACGTGTGACTGTGGAACAAGTGTGAATTCCTAAATGTTGTACATGGCCCTTCTTCTTGTTTAATGGTTTTCTGCTTTTTCAGTCCTTCCAAATGCAGGAAAAACCCCTTAACAATAAATGAAATTTTCTTTATTACCATTATAGATAAAATTTGTAGAAAACTTAAGAAATACCTGACCAAAATGCTAAATTTTGAATTTTAGTTATTTTTCCAGTTCGTATTTTATTGTGTTTTTATTTATAGCAAAAGGAGAGCTATAAAATCCTTTAGAACCCCCTTTTTTTTTCTGCTGACATATCAGTTCTGAAAGACAGTTGATTCAAATCATCTCTGTTCTGGAATGAAAAAAAACCAAAACCAACCAAATGTTTACACAAACAGATTTGACATGTTTTTATTTTTGAGAAACAAACGTCTTGCTAGGTTGTTCAGGGTAATCAGTGGAATCAAGAGTCTGTTCTTAATTAGGGCTAAGCAGATATCTCAAGAGATTGATCTTTTTTTTTTGAAATAAGTACTTTTGTTTGTTTGTTTTTTGCCTTTCTTTACTGCTAAACATATGTGGTGATGACCAAAAGTGCATGCTGACTTCAATTTGCTGTAACTTATCACCCTTCAGCTAACAGAGACTGGAGGCTCCATAACTTCAGAACTGTCTCCACTGTGGAGTTGAACAGACCTAAGCCACACTTGTCTGACTTTGACCACTTATCAGTTCACCTGAAATTTGCAAGTGCTCCTCTTTGGGTAAGGTCTGACTGTAAGAGTCTTAGACTGTGTAAGAATCACACTGGTGAATCTGGATCTCATGTTATGTTTGTGATGGGGAGTGTCCATCATTGCAAACACTTCTGTGGAGTGATGTGATTCAATGAAGACCTTTAGATTAAATATGTGCCTAGAGATGCAGTCTCTGGATTTATTGATCTTGGCATTAAAACTTCAACTACATTGAAATGAAAATAAGGCTTCACACATATTCTGACACCATGGATTTGGGGAACAGTGAGAGCAAGTCCTGCTGAAAGAGCAGTTCAGACGGACTTGGTTTATTAATTATTCCTGTAGTATCTGTAAGCTGCTGACATAGAAATTTGCTCAGTAAAGGTTACAAGTGTTCTCCCCTGATGAAGTGCCATCTCTGTGTTACGGTGCTGATATTGTCATGTTCAGTGTGCCCTGTGGGCACCCTGACCTCTTGTGCCAGGTCTTGGCTGTGCCAAGTTCTCTTTGCAGTACACGTGTTAACTCCAGCCTCAGGGACTATAGTTCACAGAATCATAGAGTATCTCTGGTTGAAAGGGGCCCATGGGGATCATCAAGTCCAACTTTCTGTCCCTACTGTCCTGTCAACTTGGCCACTTTTCTCTGGATGCATTCTAACAGTTTGATGTCCTTCTCATACTGAGACACCCAAAACTGCACACAATATTCAAGGTGAAGCTGCACCAGTACAGAGTGGAGTGAGACAATCTCTTCCCTCAACTGGCTAGTGATGCTGTTCCTGATGCCTCTCAGGACACAACTGGTCCTCCTGGCAGCCACGGCACTGCTGACTCATATTCCATTTCCTGTCAACCCAAACCTACAGATCTCTTTCTTCAGGACTGCTCTCCAACATCTTGTCTCCCAATGCTTCACCAGGATTATCCTGCCCCAGGTGGAGAATCTGGCACTTGTTCATGTTAAATTCCATATGATTGGATGCAGCCCAGCTCTCTAACCTGAGCAGATCCCTCTGTAAGACCTCTCCTCTAGGGCATTCACAGCTCCTCTTAGTTTGGTATTATCAGGAAACTTACTTGATGTACATTTGATACCTTCATCCAGATCACTTATAAAAACACCAAAGAGCACTGGCCCTAAAACTGAGCCCTGGGGAACCCTTTGCAATCCTCTGTGGCCAACATGTCAGCCAGTTGCTTACCCAGCTGGACCTGTCTAGCTGTGGGCTGGAAGGGTTATCCAGAGCATGCTGTGAGAGACAGTGCCAGAGGCTTTGGAACTTGGCATAAAAGGAAATTAAGTTGGTTAAGCAGAGCTTTCCCCTCATGAACTTGTGCTGTGACCAATGATTGTGCTGTTTCTCAAGTGTTTTTCAATAACTCCTAGAATAAGCTTCTCCATAATTTTACCAGGCACTGAATTGAAACTGACAGGCCTGTAGTTACAAGGTCATCCTTCTTGAAAACCAGGATGGCAGTAGCCAGCTTCCAGCCAACTGGGACCTTTCCAGACTCCCAACACTGTCGAAAATAACGCAGAGGGGTCCGCGATGGTTTCAGCCAGCTTTTTCAGTACCCTGGGACGAATCCTGTCTGGCCCCATGGACTCAGGTGCATCCAGCTGGAGCACCCAGTTCAGGGTTGTCAGGAGTTGATCACCCCCCTGTCCCAGTCTCGCTCATAGAGCCGTCCCAGGGGAGCTGGATGCAGTTCCAACAGTTTCCTCCTTCCCTGGTATTCCTAAGCCGTGGAGCGGAGTCCCTCTCCCCGGGCACACCCCCGCAGCTGTGCTGGGATCCCGCATTCCCGCCGGAGCCCAGCCGGGCGGCCGTGTTTGACAGAATCACTTAGCTTGGAAAAGACTTCTGAGACCACCGTCTTCCCCCCCGGCCGCTCTGGCCCCCCGCGCCGCCGGCTCCCCGCAGGCGCTGCGGGAGCGTCTCTGCGCTCCCCGGGGCTTCCAACATTTCGGGACCGTGCGCGGCTCCCTCGGCGGGACGGAGGGCACTGGCTGTCCAAGCTGAGTGTGGGCAGGCAAGGGAAGGGGGGGCAAGAACAAGGGCTGAAGGAGGAGGCTGCACTTCTCCGCAGCGACAGCATCTCTCCCGTCTCGAAGCGGAGCTCGGCGCCGCGTTGCCTCCCCCGCTCCTGCGGTGCGTGCCGGGCGCGGTCCCGCCGGGAATGCCGAGCCTTGGCAGAGGAGCACAACTACCTTTGGGAAATGACCTAGAAAGCTGATGCTCTATTACCATTAAAAAACAGACCTTAAGGAAAAAGAAAGATGCAGCAAACGCGGGAAAGGGTTATAAGGATGTTCAGGGGAGATAAGAGAGACTAGAAGACCTTGGATTGCTTCAGATAGAAAGCTGAAGACTGAACAGAACAAATTCTTCACTGTGAGGGTGATGATGCACTGGCATAGGTTGCCCAGAGAATCTGTGGCTCCCCATCTCTGGAAGCGTTCAAGAGTGTGAGCAACCTGCTCTAGTGGCAGGTGTCCCTGCCCATGGTAAAGGGGTTGGAACAAGATGGTCTTTAAGGTCCCCTCCAACACAAAGCATTCTGTGATTTTATGACAAGGTGTCTACAGTTGTTGCCAGCTATTTGTTAGAGGACATTTTTCCCTTGGTGAAGGATGGCAGCAGATCAGGCTTGTATAAACTGGAAAGGAGACTGTAGGCAGGTGGGGTTCAGTCTCTTCTCCCACATAACAAGTGACAAGACCAGAGGAAATGGCCTGACGTTTTGCTAGGATGGGTTTAAATTAGATGTTAGGACAGATTCCTACACCAAAAGGTTTGTCAAGTATCAGAAGAAGTTGCCCAGGGAAGTGGTAGAGTCACCATCCCTGGAGGTAATTAAGAGACATGTAGAAGTGGCACTAAAGGACACATTTTAGTAGTAGGGTTGATAGTGCTGCGTTAATGGTTGGACTTGATGACCTTGGAGGTCTTTTCCAACCTAAATGATCAAAGTTGTTTTAAACTGGAGAGTAGAAGGAAGCTTTAAGACATCTCTGGAGTAGCCTTCTAGTAAGAATACTAGAAGTCTAAGCATAAAACCAAGCAATTTTTACACTAAAAAAAAAAACCTGGAGTTTATAGATGCCTACTGTCAAAAACCCAAACTTGAGAGCGAAGCTCTTGTCCTTTAAAATGTTAAGAATACTGAGTCTGAGGAATGCCTCTGTAGCACTGAGTTATTTGTTTGAATCCTCTGCTGTATTCACACAAACAATTTCTTTTGCATAATTTATATAACTAACATTCAATTCCAACAGTTCTGGGAAAAAGCTCAGCAAATGAATTATACGCATAAACTGTTGAACATAAATTTATCTAAAAGAAACTTTGGCATTGCTTTTATTTAAGAATGCACCTGACCTTTTCTGTTCCTTTGTACAATGCAAGCCTGTCAGTAGGAGTTTAACAAGACCCAGACAGTAGAAGGATTGCCAAAATCTCTTTACGGTATATGTATTTACTCCAGCCTCAAGATTCCTTTTTTTTTCATGGGACACTAGCTGTTGAAAAATATCTGCTTTCCAGATAAATTTGGAAAGCTTTTGTGGGGAGGGGAGAGAGTTTGAAAGTCCAGGAACATTAAGTGGTTCACACCCTGCTTTTCATCTGTGAGCCCAAACTGGAAGAGCCTCACTTGAACCATGTTTTCATGGGAATGCTTTCTATGTAACCTATATTCATGTTAACACTTACCACTCAAGACTTTGCAAATATTTCTTTAAGCTTTTCTCTGTTTCTCCAGAGCTTACCTGCTTCTGGTCTCTTCATGCTGACTTAGAAATTAAGGCAACAGATCCATATGCTTTGAAGCACAGGTTCAGCAAGATACATTATTTACTTTGGAAAACCTTGGTGAGAATAAACTGGCATAGCTGAGGGTTAGAGAAGTATTATCCTGTAAATCAGAGAAGACACAGATGGGATGTTTCTGGAAACTCCTGTTCAGTGGATTTCTCTTTCCTCACGTCAGCCATTGGACTTGTGTGGTGTGCTTGATATAATCCTATATGCATCTTCAATGAGAGTTTCAGAAGCCATTTGTGGATATGTTCTTTAGGGGAATAGAGTGCCTTTGCACTAGGAAAAGACTATGGTCTGCTGTTTTTTCAATGAGAAATTAAATTTATTTTTCATCTTTCAACCATAAATGATTTGAGTCTGGCGTATCTGAGTCACTACTTTTCTTTGTTACACAGTTTGCTATTTGCACAGGACTCTCTGCCCTCTGATTCAAAAGGACCTCCTGCAAACAACACCAGATGACTATCAACAGGCCCCACCAAGGGTCCGTGACAGAGGAATGTGCTTCCCACTCAGATCTGCTGTAGCACTGACTTGTTAACACTCTGGACACACTGCAAACGACATGCACTTATGGAAGGCTTTGAATCCAGGAGCTTTGTTTGAGTGCTCATTACAGCAGCGTTTGGCCGCACAGTGGTACTGCTCTCTTAGCTGGAAACCACCCTGCTGCAGCAATTCCCTCCCAAACACACGGCAGAAGTTTAATTTGTTTGTTTTTTTAAATATAATGAGGATCAGAGAAAGCCAACTTAATCTGAAAAAGAAACCTGTGAAAGAAGCATTTCAAAGATGCTTTTATGGAGTTGTATGTGGAGTTCAACAGACCAATTTCTTAGAGAGCTTCACTGCAAAATCATCTGGCTTGAGACTTCTGTGGCTGGCTTTCTGCAAGTCAGTCAAGTTACTCATTCCTACTGCAGTATGGAAGATCTTTACCTGGGAATTCATACCTAGGAAATTCTGCTTTTCTCACTGCATCCTTTGCTAACAGTGGCATAAACCTGTGGGAACAATGATCACTTTTACCTCTCCCTTAAGCTGTTGTTTAACCCAGGATGCAAGTAGTGCTACTGTATTGGTCAGTTTAGGTATTAGTTCTCCAGCACAGTTATAAAACAAAGTGCAAGGTTTTTCTCTAACAGAAAAAAACCCAACCACTTCTTTCTGTTAAACTAAATTAAATAATGTCTATTTTTAAGCAATAATACTTTAAAGTGAAAATTTTAATGCAGCCTTAAGGCAGTGTTCAGGTGATCCTCTTTGGTGCCTAAAGCTCAGTGCTGTGGGCAGTTCTTTATATTAAGGTATCTTCCTATACCTAAGACTTCCTGGCTAAACACATTTTTTCAACTGAGTCCAAACCAAATGTCAGTCTTTTACATAACCTGGCAACAAGCCAGGTCAAAAACCCTGGACTGCCCTTGGCCTATGCTGTGGATAGAAATGAGGTAACTCAGTTCCTAGGCCAGATGCGATTAGATTGATTTATCAGTTGGTCCAGAGACAGAATTATCTTTCCTTGCATTAAACACACTAGGAATGTGGGTCTTTTGTTATCAGTAGATTACACTAAACTTTTTTTCCTGCAATAGTCTTCTAACAAACTATCAAATTAATAAAACTTCCATTTTTTGTGAAATATGTTTGACAGCACTAGTATAATCTGTATTTTAAAATAAATTCTCCCTCTTCTTTATTATGTAAAATAAGTAGTTCCTTGTGCCAAGTCTGTTTTGCATAATTCCATATGAATTGGTCATATTTGATAAATATCCTTAGATGCACTGTCACTTGCTGTTCACTTCTTGGTGAAAAATTTCCATTATTCGAGAAACTGGCACTGTATTATTTATATTATATATATATAAATATTATATATATTTATATTATATATAAATTATATATTTTATATATATATATAAACTACAAAATTGCTAATCAAAAGTATCCTCCATCCATTTGCATTTATTTGTGGCAACACTTAAAAATAATTAAATGTAAAAAGTATAGGAGTGGGACAAAATATGATTTTTTTTTTCCTAGGTGACTTTAAGCAAAGTGTTACTCCAGACATTCACTTATGCTCGTGCTCTAGCTCTGCCTCTCTGTTTTAGTTCAGCAGGAGAAAAAGTCACTCTAGGGTATATGTCACAGCCAGCTCATGGTAAACTCTTCTGCAAAAACTGGTTTTGACTGTTGGTGTTTAGTCATCAGCTAAACATCACACTGACAACTGTCTTGCTGGCACAGTAAATTTTATGAGTGTTACTCTGTTCTGCTTCACAAAGATAGATTTCCAGTCTCCACACTGCAGAAGTACAGCAATGGAAAATGCAGGGAAATGAAAAATCGACTTATTTTCCATTAAAAATTACTCTAAATTCATATCTTTGAGAGCTGTGTTTTTTCTGTCTCCTGGTTGCAACACTAAAAGAATAATAATTTTATCTACTGCAATAAAGGAAAAAAAAGATAAGGCTGTTTCCGTCAACCATTAAGAAGTTGCAAAATCTGAATTTATCCTTATGGATCATATGGCTAAAACAACGTCCATGAGACCAGATGTCTTAGCAAGGTATTTCCAAGCAAGGAAAATAGCCAAGGGACAGAAGGTTATATGTAGGCAATCCAAGTAATGAAGTATTCTTAGGTATAGGGTGAATAATGCAGCCAAGGGAAAGAAAAACAAGAAAAAAGAAAAAAAAAAAAGAGCTTGCACAAAAAAGACATATTTTGTTTAGTTGAGAGAAATTAAATTTAAAATACTATGTTCACATAACAGCCTGGTTGAGCTAGTTGCATGAAAAAGAATGACAAAATTAAATCATAGATGGCATATATCTCTTGGAAAAACTACAGTTAAAAAATGCCAATTTTGTTTTAATATACCTAAAGCAATATTGTTTTGACGTCTTTGAAAGATGAGATTCAAAAATTACTTAAACAACACAGTTATCCACTTTTAGTTCACTCTTAGTTGTTAGAAGGATGGTATTTAGAGTAGATGGGTCAGAATTGTGCCTGCTGATACAAACTGAGTCCAAGCTAAAATCATGAACGTTTTTTTGTTTTATAATCTGAGTTTTTGTGATGGTTTAGATTGAGAAATGAAATTGGTGGTTTAGATCTAATCATACATGCATGATAACCATAAACATCAATGGCATATCTTTTTTCAGTAGGACAGTACAACAGGGAGTTATAGAATATACAAAAAAAGTCAGATTACCTCCAAACAGAAGTTAGAATTGTGCTATAAGAGAAAGAATGTGCTGTAATACTGTCCAGCTCCTGAAACATCAGATCATCAGAATATAAGGAAAATAATTTGTGTATCTGATATGACATCTTGGGAAGAGATTGATAAAAGATTGCAGAAATACAAAGGGGAGACTACTGAACTCTTAAAAATAAATCACCAGAATTTTCCATTTTTTCTGTGCAGTGTGGCTTTTGCTATTTCTAGAGGGGTTTTTGTATAAGACCTGGGCAAAAATACAACCTCGTTGTAGTATTACACATCACTTGTTTGTTTGTTGGGGGTTTTGTTTGGTTTTTTTTTTCTTTATATTGGTAAAAGTAGAGCATATCTGCACAGCAGTGCAATTACCCCAAACTGTCTTCCCCTGCTCTTGGTTTAACTGACAGCTGGTAGTATATGACACTCACATTTTAAGACCAAAATCTTCTGTGCTCCGCATGAAAGTGGTTTAATGTCTTGGAAACAGGGAGTAATTTGACCAAACCATTCTGAAGAATAAAATTACAGTTGACAGATAAGAATACAAAATGTGAAAAAAGACTAACCGTTTTAAAAATTAATCCAATAATTAAATGGCAAAATCCAAGTGAATCAGATGTGAATATAAATATTTAGTAGGTATCTGTTGATTTCCCTTGACTATTAAGAATATTTTCTTAAAGCCAACCACTCCTGCTCCCCTCTTATATTGTATCTCTTTAGTCAGCTCCATGCCAAATCCAAAGCTTGGTGTTAGGATGATTAAGGAAGCAATGGTATAAAAGCTCCTTACTTCATTCTTTTGCTGTGTGGGTTTTAAATACTGATACCTAGTTTTCCCTTATAAAACTGTTCTCAGTGACTGGCTTAGCTATGGAAGAGAACTGGGCAGACAGACTCCCTGGGAGCTCTTTTTTATGTGTACAATCATTCAAATGCAACCATCTTCTGGGTCTGGCCTGAGCATATAGCCTAGATAATGGAATAAGTGATTTTTTGCTTCTAAGAATGAGGTAAGCTTATTTTCCAGTTGCAAAACTTCTTGCAGTCAAAAGATCTATTGACCAAGTAAAAAGTCACTGAAAACTGGGTGACATTTTATAAAAGGCCTATAGATAATAGTCTACACTATTTAAAATTGCTCATTTTGATCACAGCTTAATTACTTCTACTGCAGAAATGTTGCATGTCTCCTTATTTCAGATTTTCACAAGATTAATTACTGCACTGAATTAACCTGTCTCTCAGACTGGGTGTGCTATGGGCAGTTTCCTATACATGACATTTCTAAAGCTGTTCTTTCCATCACCAAAGTACAGTAACGCAAACGTTATTTTTTTTCTTGCTGTAGCATTTAGCAGTGTAAGTGGAACAGTTCTAGAGTGTCATTGTTTCTTTAGAATTGCTCTTTACTACCAGTGCTGTAGGATTTCTTAGACTTGCTATGCTCTGAGTTTCATTCAGTGACTTATCCAAGCGAGGTTGCTCCTCAGTCTGCATAACTGAAAAAGCAGCTGAAAAACAGGTACCAGGGCTGGGATCTTGGCAGCAATAAACACTGGGTTATTCCAGAGAAAATTGGAGAGGAAACTTTGAGGAATCAGTGCCAGTTCCTAGACCTGGGCCTATCTGAGCTCTGCTTTTACTTTCACCTACCTGAATGTAACTTTGGGTTGGCTCTGGCAGGGAACAATCCCCCTGACCCATGTGGTAGCTTCAGACAGTCTGAAAGTGCTATCCTAAGCCTTTCTTTGTTCAGGGGTTGGCATGGCATGTTGTCAGAATTTTCTGGTGGCAGCTTCAGGAAAACCTTGTTAGAGCAGGTGGTCTTGATGCCCTGAAGTGGCACAAGAAGGCGGGGGAAGAAAGTCCTTCCATTTTTGAAGCATAGACTGCTCTTTGCATTGCGGACACGGCACATTGTCTGTGTCGAGTTTGCAATGCTGTTCTACAGTGCAACGTTTCAAGCTTGCAAAACATTTCTGGGTGCTGTCAGCTGAAATTTGGATTCTGTAATGCCTTTGGCCAGGGCTTGTATAAAAGGAATATGTTTTTGGAACTCAAAACACATGTGTGGAGCTCCACCAGATGAATCAGCAGCTCAGGAAACTTAGTACATCTTTGTGGGCCAATTTTTTTCCCTTTTTTTTTTCTTTTTTCTTTTTTTTTTTTTTTAATTTTATTTCTTTTTAACAAGTTCAGGCTTAGCACTGAACTTTTTCAAAAAATAAAATTCTTGCCCTGCTAAAACTTTGACCATCTCTGATCAAATGCCTGGGATGGTCAGAACAACATGTGTTGCCATGTGTCTGTTTGACCAAAATGCTTAATTGAGCCCAGTCTCAACACAGTAAAAATATACTAAAAATGCCTTAAGCAAGCAGTGTGAAGGCTCTCTACAGTGTGTAAGAAAAAGACGGAACATAATAGGAGAAGCCTGAAATCTTTGTACTCTAACAAGCTGGTAGAAACATATTTGTATTTGGCTTACCGACATATATTATGCTGTAGATAAATATGGTTCCATATATTTGTTTCTTAGGGTAAATGGAGTTATGGCATTGATATGTTTCTTTACACCACCAGCAGTTAATGCTATATGTGCCTCAGCTAAACTGTCTCAGGTTGTCACTAAAGGCAGTGGTGGGAACAGGGGGTCTGTGTGCATTAATTTCACATGAATGAGTGGTCCACATAACCAGTACCTGATTATTTCACTACTTCAGTCTGTTTATTATCCCCTGAAGACAGAAATCTTTTCTCTGACTGATGCTGCAGGATGTTCCACAGTTATACTCCCTCTCCTATGCAAATCTAGAAACCCATTTCATATCCTCACTAATACTAAATATTTGTAGGATATGAAATATTATATCGATCTTCTGATGTTACTTCACATCAAGAAGAATTTCCAAGTATGCTTAGGTATGGCAAAACATAGTTTTCACCCTTTAGTGTGCTTTGCTGGATAAGAGGATGGCATTCTTCCAGGGAAGGGGAGCATACCAAATATTTTTGAAGCTTTCTGCTTGAGCAGATTCTGCTTTTCCGAGCTGATGAATACATGGAAATAAGTTAATAGGAATGAATGAACAGGTAGGAAAATATCAGTATTTCTGTGGCTGCACTGTCCTTAACTTGCAACATGGTGTTCTCTGAAATCTTTCATAGGCTCTTAAGCCTTACTTCAATTTTTCTTATTTCAGTAGTAGTAATTTCCAGGTGCCTTAGTCTTCTCCACTGGTTTCTGTTTCTAATGCTACCTGTGCCACCTTAGTTGCTTTAGTAATACATTAATAAAATAAAGTAACTGTAATCTAAAATAAATAAGGCAGATGATCAGTGGAATACCATTCCCTCCCTCATTTCACTGTCCCATAGTTTTGGGGGTTTTAATCTCTTTGATCATCCCACACAATTTCAAACTGAATGTCCTTCAATTCTGCAACACCTGGATAGTCACTTCCTTGTCCTTATGACAACACAGAATGTTTTAGGTCTGAAAAGCTGTGTAATCAACCCAAAGAGGGCTGACTTCTGCCCTGACCAAACACCACTCTGCCCCAACCCCCAAAAAAAAAGTTTCTATGATAACAAAGTAGATGTGTAAAAGAACAAACTAGTAAAATGAAGATTTCAGAGGGAAGAAGGAGTCATGTTATTCTCTCATCTCTTGCTTATGGAATTCTCTTGTTTATGGAATCCAGTCAGTAAGAAGAAAAAAAAAATCCAGAGAAAGAGAAGATGATAGAATTGGACACAAAATATTATTTTTAGATAGCAAGTGCCTCAGTGATATTTGTCTTGCTTTCATTAAATATTTCCTGCCCAAGAAAGGAGAAATTAAAATCTGTTGAAATCAGCAGTTCTACTAAAATGAACTGTTTTCCCCTTCTGTCCCATGTCCTCTGATTTCACTGCCAAATAACACATGCCAGCAAATTCTAAAAAATTTGGAAATAAAGGCCATCAGAGAAATCACTGGTTTTTTTCTGCAGGAAATCCTTGCTAGCCTTTAAATTACACATTTTAAATGTGGAAATTGATAATCAAGACCAACAACTCCAGAATAAAGCATTTTTACAAGACAAGCAACCCACTAGAGTGGGTGAATATGCAACTAAACCCTTCCTCAAGACCTAAGGATCTTTAGAGCAATTTGAGCCATATACGCTTCCAAAAATCAGCAGATGAATGAGCAATGAGGGGTGTGATCTGAGCTGGCACCTGCCTTTATTTTCATTCATAGAAGTGAGAACCCACCCATGAGGTAATTTACTCCTCCAAAAAAAACAAAGAAGTGAATGAACTCTTCTATCCACCTCTGACAGTGAATAATCCAGCACATTGAATTCAAAGGGGAACTTCTGCATCTTTGCCAGAAGTGAAGTAAGAAGAAACCACCAATTTTTTTATGCTTCTAGCAAGACTCCAAATTACTGTAGAATACCCACATGTTCTGTGATGAACACTCAGCTGAGGGGTTGAGGTTCTCGTCAAGTGCTTTCTATGTTACTGCCTGGCATTTAACATTCTTTCCTTATCCCATCCTCTGGAAGGAAATTCTCTGGGGATAAAGCAGTTCAGCTTTAACTAATCAATAGCAACAAGGTAAAAGCTAAGTGACAAGTGTTCAAGTTTTCAAAATGGTCCATGGTGATTAAATTTTAGGCAGCAAGCTCCAAAAAAAAAAAAAAAAAAAAAAAAGACAGCATGTAATTTCAGGATAAAATTAGTGCTAATTTCTCCCAGGAATTTTCACTCAAACCACAGTTTTCAGTTGTCTTTCCCATTCAAAAATCTTGGGAAGAATTACTTCATGTCACAGACACTTAAGTGATTTGCTCAGTAGAACACATCCGTTTTCTTGTGATATAAAACTGACTAGCAAGGTCCTTCACTTTTGTATTTGCCTCTTGCCTGTGACATTATTGGGTTTTTTTCTGTATATTCTTGCATTCATGTGGGTCTTAGAACTGTTCAGAAAAATTGCTAATATTTTATGAGAAGGCAAAATTCAGCTATGCTGGAAGGGAACGTTTTATTAACTGACAGCCCATGATGGAAACGCTTATGTGGCAAATAGAAGTGTTTGCTTCACCTGGACTTGTATGTCTGTTGTGGGGCCTCCCCACAGCTCTCTAGGTTTAGTTCCAATTTTTAGTGTTTTTTCTGATTGAAAATTCATTGTACCATGGCCTGTGGCTTTGGGCTAATACACAATATTGCAGAATCTGCCTGCCCTTCTAGATTAGAAGTTTGCAATATCCCACAATGAATATTTCTTTGCGGCAGCTGATTGGGGACGCTCCCCGCTCCCTTTCCCCCATCCACGTGGGGTCCACGTGGTCCCAGAGCTGTTGAAGGAAGGACCACACACGCAGGCGGTGGGCAGGAAAGCAGAGAGCATTTTATTCCCAGGGTCATGGGTATTTATAGGGGTCTCAGAGGGGGGAAGTGAGGTCACATCCTGGACCTTGAGGGATAGAGGGTAGGGAAAGGGTTAACGACAGACAGGCAGGGGACAGGGGAGGCTTTCTCACCAAACCTGTTTGACTAGTTTCTTGCATACTAGTTGGGGTGTTACCAGTGTTTTGGGGACAGACAGAGAGCCAGGGACAAACTCTATTTTACAATGGAATAAACTGTGCCTTTAAAACATTATGGTGAGCTATCATCTTCTGAGGTTTATTTCTTACAAACTTTATTTCACTTCAAATAATGTACATCTATAGCAACATTTCTTGACTTGGAATTATCCTTCATAAAGTTCTTTGTAACTAAATTTTTACATAATGTCCAATTTTGATTTTAAAAAGCAATGAAAAACTTCAAAAAACTTCCATGCATGTTCTAACAAATGTTACATGAGTACTTGTATAAGTGGAATGAGAAATAGATAAAATACCTGTGGAAATCACTGCAGAGGATAAATATATAGTTTTAATAAAAGCTCCCTGCTGTGCTAACTTAATTCTTTCTCTCAAGGACATGAAAAAAGCTTGCAATGCTAAAATAACCAGAAAACTCACAGTGCACTCAGAAGCTTCTACTTTAGGCCGTAAAATTTAGCATCCTGAGTAAAATATTTGAGCTCAACAAGATGAATGTTTATAGTGCCTAGAAACTCCAAGAAACAGCAGGGAGAACACAGATTCAGCTTCCTAAGGATTACCTCCCACTTCCTATTCCTTGCTTTCTAGGACACCATATGCTCTGGTAACCGAGTCATTCAAGATATTCCTGGAAAGAACAAAATACTGTTTGTCTTCTTTTTCCCCCATGGTGTTTACTACGTGTATCTGTTCACTGATTTCTCTTTAAAGTCACTCTCTGTTAAGAAGAGGAAAGATACCAGACCAAAGGCAGGAAATATGTCATCCATTAAGGACTGGATGTGGTCCCAATCCAGGTGCTCTGTGTTTGGGTAACCTGACAAGTAGATCTATTGATTTCAGTAACAAGACTTCAGGTATGAACTGAAAATGTTTTCATGTTGATGGACTAAGTTATGCAGTTTCTTTCTTTTTTTTTTTCTTTACATTATAGTCTGAAAGTGTAGGGCAAAGCAAATTCTTGAATGCACTGAATAGCAATTAGTTTGCCCATACAAAATTATAATCATAGTCAAGACAACATGGTTCTTTACCTTCTTATTTTTTCTTTTATGTTAGCAGTGGCTCAGTACAAAATTGTTAAGGAGAAGCACAGCTAGAACATAAAGCGAATCTGAGGTTGGAAAGAGCCTGGGGATGCATCTCTTCTGCCTCAGATTATTTCAGCTCCAATTACATAAGAATGAGTGAAGGGATGGTTCGTAGTTTTTAGAACAGACACAGATTTAATAACAGGCTATCGTAAACCTCAGTAGGACCTTTTCCAAAGTCAGCTTATCTAAAAACCCTACCTTAAGATCAGTCCTGCAGGTCCTAATGAGAGGCTTGAATAGACTTCCTTTTTCTTGAGGATTTTGCTTTGAGGGTAGCTTATCCTCTATTGTCATAGTCCTTAGCCCTTAATCTTGATTTAGGAAGTGATTTGAAATAGCTAAGTAGACCATGTGCTCTTCTACTCAAGTTCAGTATTTGTGTGAAACCAACTGGGATTTTCTCAGTTGTTTAATTTATCTGGGAAAGTGCCTGTAAAAATATTATCAAACCAGGCTCATAGTGCCCTTAGCCAAAGCCATTCCAAAGAAAACATTATTAGCCTTTCCGCTAACTAAGGAGTGTAAGCCATGAGGTGGAATCTCTCTTTCCAAGGCGTTTGCTGCCTGAGCAGTCCATTTGAGTTGTGCTGGCTCTTGTGGCTTGTCAGGTGCAGAGGTGGCCATGCGCGTCATGCTGTCAGCTCAGAGATCTACACTGCAGCTCACTCTTTTATCTCCCACTCCCTTTCTTGCAAAGCCAGTCATGGAGAGCAGCTCAAGAGAGACAATAGTGGAGTTAAGTGTGGGGAAAACTCTGTAAGGAGTTGTGGGGATGTTGTAAGAATGGATGGAATAAACAGAATACACCTAATTGCCCATTGGGGGGGAAAAAACCAAAATAGAAAAAGGATGCTTTGAAGGCTGTTAGAATGCCTTACATGTGGGTGTTGATTGAGTAATCATAGCAGGACAGTACATAATTAACCAGGAAAAATCAACATTGAAAAAGTGTTTTGTTTATGATGACAGAAGATTTCCTTTGGGTTTCCCCCATGAAATGTAATTATATGAAAATGGAAATTGCTGCATGCTCAAGTGCCTTCCCAGTCTAGCTACATTAATTATAGGTTTGGCTCTCTCCTTGTCCATGTCCCTGGTGCATTGAAGTGAATCAAACTTTGCTTATGTGATGTGCTTGAAGTCATAAAGGGAACTAGGTAGTGGAACAGGACACCGAATGCAGTGTGTGCCAATCCAAAGGATTTGTCACAGAATTGCGCAAGCAAAACCCACTGACAACAGCAGTTACTTTGGAAAGACTCTTCTCCCTCTCCCCCCGAGGTGTTATTGCTGAGCATGATGCTATATGGTATGGAATATCTCTTTGGTCATTTACGGTGAGCTGTCCCAGCTGTGTCCCCTCCCAGTCTCTTGCTCGCTCTCAGCCTACTCGCCAGTGCAGCACAGGGAGAAACTGAGAAAGTCTTGTTGCTATGTAAGAACTGTTCAGCAATAACTAAAACACTGGTGTGCTGTCAACACTGGTTTGGTCACAAAGTAAAACACAGCACCCTCCAGATTGTCATGAAGAAAGTTAACTCCATCCCAACCAGACTCAGTATGGCGAGATAGCAAAAATGTCTGTGCTGTGTGCAAACTTGATGGTGTATCCAGGTCAAGCACTTGGTAAGGAAAGCGGGTACTTAAGGATCCAGACATCTGCAGCTGTGCTTCAACAAGGGTGTTTTCTGAAGTCCTGAGTAACCTGGGTAGGCTTCTTATTGTTGCTTTTAGAGAAAGGAGCATTTTCTCAGGGTCTCACACAATTAATGCCTCCTCTTGATTGCCAGAACTGTCTATATTGCTGCAAGCTTTGTATCCTGCTTTGAAGACTCTGAAACAAACTTCCACTGCAAACACAGCTTTTATTTATTAAGCATTGCAGAACTATTTCCACATGTGTTCCCCAAAGGCCTTTGCATACCCTAACAAACTTTTTTTAATGAGTTTCAACAGTCTTACTGGAGTATAGCTACTTCCTTACATCCTCACATTTGAAAATTATAAAAAACAAGTGAAACCGAATTGAAACTTCACTTGAAATTGGAAATAACAAATGCATGGTTTCTCATGCTGGGATTTAGAGAGAAGCCAGAGACACCAATGTTCCAGTGGTCATGATCACACTGCCTTCAGCTTCTAAAAAAGCTGCCTTCTATTTAAGGCTGTTCTCTACATTAAGGACCAGCTGTAAACCAACTGTTGGAATATCTCTTTCACTATTATAACAGCTGAAATTTGTGAAAGTGATTCCTTTTCTCAGTGCTGTTACAATAAAATACTCCAACACAATGTATGGAATGAGTTAGTCTGAGCAAAACCTAGAAATACTTCTGACAGTTCATAATTACACACATTTTCCCTTTACTTTGGCAGCTTTCATCTTGCTTGGGTATTTCTTATTGCTGTAAAATACAGGTGTGATAAAAACCGTACCTAATAAGAGGGGGAAAAAAAATCTGTTGTGCAAAGCATTGGAACATGAAAAATGGGAAATAAACTATGTCATGAAGACTTGTGCATGCTGGACAGCCCCCGTTCAAAGCATTGTGTATGTTACCTGCCCAGTAGGTCAATGGCCAAGACAAAGTACTCTCTATTCTGTGGTGATATGACAATGACCAGCTTGCTTTCTCCTGACTGCCCAAAGAAAATGAAAAAAATGGAACCTATGACTACAGCAGCTCACAGAGAGATGTTTACATGTTTGGGAAATCTTGATTTTGTTACCAAGTGCAGCACAGTCTTGTAAATCACTTCCAGGTGACGATGAGCTCTTTTTCCTCCTTTTTCTTCCTTCCAACATCCATTTTCAATCAATCTTGGTGAATTTATAAATGTACCACAATGTGATTTTGTCAGAGGCGCCTCTCATTTGTTCCACTGTGGAGACACTGCTACTTCACAAAGTTTGTGGTTCACTTTTGGAGACATAAATAAAATATCTCTTAGGCTGTGGCAGAAGCCAGGCTCGGAGCTGCTGGGTGGATGTAGTCAAGAGCCAGAGCTTTCTAAACACAGGAGAGAGGCACTAGAGGATAGAGACATGGCAGATTGGCCAAGTGTGTGTGAGACCCAGCCTTGTGAGAAGAGATGTTCTTCTGCAGTGACTTGTTTTGGGCTTGTAACAAGTGACTTTTTAGTGTCCCATGTTGTCTCTCCAAAGTAAGGCCCCCAGTTAATACATGCTTCATTAAGGTCTGAGGAAAACCAACATGAATATTAGGTTGTACTGTTCTCATCAGTCACAAGGCCAAAAGTGTATTATTTCTCCATTATAATCATTGAAATTATAAAAATTTCTTGGTTTCTAGAGTTATTTTTCTTTTAAAGTTGACTTTAAAAGAGTCAGCTGATAGCATATCAGTATTAGTCCTTTTGACCTCTTAGTCACTGTCCTCTTGTCCTAGATTCTGTAACACTGGAGATTGATAGTTAGAGGAATTAACATGGATAATATCAAATTATACTTTTGGAAAACTTTAGGTTTTTTAAGACTCATAATATAATTTTCTTTAGTCAATGGAAAAAATATTTCATGACCAGGATGCTCATAATCAGAAACAAGTTACAGTGCCTGTTGTCTCTTCTCTGAAAAGTAAATAAGTCACAATGAAAAAGCTGAAGTTTCTCTCTTGTAAAAATCAGCTTTAATTAAAAAAAAAAAAAAAAAAAAAGAAGACATTAAAGGTGATTTAACATAGACCTTCCACAACATACTGTTTCATTTAGAATACAAAAGAGTATTTAAAATAGTCTAATTAGCCAAATTAAATGAGCATTTTGAGGCAAGTTATAACTAAGACTGAAAAGGAAAAATCGCTCTCTTACAGTATGACAAAAATCATTATTGTACTTAGATTATAAATGAACATTTGTGTGCCTGTTGTAGAAGAGCCATCATCTTGGTCTATGTCTAAAATCCTTCAGAATCTTTGGTCATGGAGTCTGGAGAATGATAACCCTCTGTTGTTGGCTCAGAAGTGTTCTGATGCACATTTATTAATACCAGGTCAGTCCTTTATTAAGTTTTTTTCCTTTCCTACTCATGATTTTTAGTGTCTTGTCTCTCCCCTCTACCCCTTACCAAATTCCTCTTTACTTCCATGGGACTGTGCATAGAGCACAGGAAAAGATACTTGGAGGATTGGAATCAAGTCCTTCAAGTCCTTCCCTGAGGCAGTAAGAGTGTACAAATGGCAAGGCTGTTTCATCAGGTATTTCACCATGTTTACTGAAAACTCTCTTATTAGACACACCAATGCCCAAGCAGCCAGGAATGCTGGAGTGCTTTAATGGCTGTGCAAGAGCTGGAATTGTTGCCCTACCTGGCAAGGGAGCCAGCATTTTGTTACTGGTGGATATCCCCTTCCTTTTACGCACAATCCAACCCTCATTAAAGAAAAAATAAAATCCTGGGTTTAATTTTAATGTAAGCAGGATGTCTGTCCAGTTTGAATGGGGGTATATTTTACAAAATGTGACTGCTTCCCTCACTTTAACCTAGTCCTGCTGGTGTCTTCCATGGCATTAGTATTGACTGATAGAGCTGAGAGATCAGAAGTTGCCCCTTTGTCAAAACACCTTTGAGGCCCGATAGTGAAGGGACATGGCCACAAGATGGCCTTCAAATCTGCCAGAAAAGCTGCCAGCCATGTGCAAATACTATTTCTCCCACTCTAATATTCAATGTGGTTATGTTTACACCAGAGAATCAGAACCCTTACACAAGGTCACCTTTTGTTTCTTCTTCCCCTTATTTTTCATGTGAAGGATCTCCTTTTCTCTGACTGAATCTTGGTACAAATGTTTTCTGGAAAGGCTCTTTACACCATCAAATACTATTTATCCTGAATAAATCCATTTGAGCTGGGCCCACATAGATGAAAGATGAAGATGTCCTGATAAAGATCTAATGCATTCTCTTGAATTTGAAAGAAGTCTCTTTGGAAACTCCAAAAAATTAGTCAGACAGTCTGGGTCATTACATTGCCAGGTGCCAATCTACCATCATATTTTATGCAAGCTTTATTCCACCTTCTGCCAACACTTTAAAAGTATTAAATACTATGACTTTCAAAGCATTACAGCATCAAATTAACAAAGAAAATCACAAAATGGACTAATTAATTTTGATGGCTCCATTCTAGGCGCACACTATAAGACCATAAACAGCATTAACGCATTTTATTCAGAACTTATGAATGTTGGCATGTGAATAATAAGGAATAGGTGACCAGGTGGTATCATGCATGAAAATCTGACATGGTGTGAGTTCCCCTTATGCATGCATTCCCCCGAAGCTGCTTATGGGAGATACCTGTGGAAATACAACATAAATTGTTCAGCTACAGTTAATCACAGCATAGAACATGTATGTTTTAAATTATGAGATAATTCCAATGTAAAGATCTGGAATCTCATTTTTATGCAAACAGAAATTGGCAGAGGTAGATATATGGCAAAATATTGTATACAGAGAAGTAATTCTACACAGTTTGGTATATTTTAGATAAAGAGAAATTATGCTATAAGAACACAGAAGGATATAGAAGGCCTAAAGAAAACATAAATGTAAGATGTGATGTTTCTGAAAAACACTGGATTTTTTTTAAACCCTTGGCCTGATTAAAAAGAAAAATACAGAATAGAAGAAATTTTCTGTTTATTTCATTACAGCTGCTAACACTACTGCTTTGGAAGCCACTAGAATATTTTTACAGAGATATTTTAAAAAAAATATTTATAATAGATTACATTTAATTTTTAATGGACTACAGTGCTGAACTTGATGATCAGAAAGCTTTCTAATACTATTCAAGAGTAATCATCTGTGGTGTGAGGATTCCACCCTGGTATAATGTGGTTCTTCACATCTTAGTGAAGAAAGGTTTTTCTCTGTCTCTGGCATGGTTATTGGCAAATTATTCTTTGTCCCTTGCAGAAAATAGAGGATGACTTCTATGGTAACAAACATAAATAGGTCTTGAGAAGAAGTCTTTGCTTGAGAAGTACTAGAATTTCAGGGGTACATTTTAATGCCAGATACTTACTTTCAGATGATAACCACACAGGCAACTTCTTTCTCAAGTAGCAACATAATTCTTGTCCCTGTGAGGCCTCAACACCCTGATTAATGGAATTCTGTGGTCACGTGAGTAGCACTATCAAAAATACACTTATAAACTCTGAATCCTGTTTAGGCTTCAGTTTATCCATGTTAATACTTTATCATTTTGTTCTGGATTGCATGATAGCATACTAGGCCACTCTATTGGCAATATTCAAGAAATGCTTATTAGCAGATTTACAGGATCCCCCAAAAGATTGTGGAATATGGACAATAGCCTAAATAATAAAGTAGCTTACCAGTGTAGTTAAAGTGTTGCATAAAAACTAGATTCTGGATCAGTAGTCAAAGCTTTTTCTTTCTTAGAAAATGATGTTTAAGCTCATACACAGCTGCTTAAGCAACCCTAAAGTACACAGCTGTCTTTTGACCTGGCGGTGATGAGAAGTTCTCAAGCCTCACTCCTCTCTCTGTTCTAAGGCAAACACGTTCTAATGCTTCAAGTCTTCAGTCTTGGTTCTGTTGATGTGGCATTCTCTTGCATATGCACCAGCAGCTGGAGTGTAGTATTAATGCTGTCATTTCCATTAGTGGCTTAATCATACATAAATGATATAGGAATGCTGTCCTTACATGAAGTACTGTCTCAAATAATGATTGTTTATAGAATTAACTAATTGCACATTATTAGAGAGAGCTAATAAATAAGGAATGGTGCAATCATTTTGAGTTTACTGCATTCCACCACATTAAACATTTGGTTTGTTTCATGTCATGCAACCCTAATTTTAAACAAACCATAGTCTAGACTCCAGCTGTCATAAAATCTGTAGAGTCACTTTCTTTCATATGTGTCCCAGTTTATTAGGGTTATCTTGTGTGCACCAAAACTTCAGCTCTGTGGCACCATGGTTCTAAGGAATCAATAGTACTGGTGTTAACCAAAGCAAAGCATGGGGATTGATCTGTCTGAAATTCCATCTTGTATTCACTGCAAGACTGTCAGCAAGGCAAGCATAAATCAAGGTATCAATTTCTCTTTCTGATTTTTTACCCCTTAAGTTGGCCATCCTGGCAATGCTCATCTTCCATTCTTAATTAGTGTTTTCATGCCAAAATGCAATTTCAAAATTCTTGCACAAAATTTACATGAAGTTCCCAAATCAAGAGAGTTTGTAAGGCATGAACCAAGTGAACTAACCTTAAGAACAGTATGCTGGAAATCTTTGTTAAATTGGGCTAGCACCATCACTTCTTGGCTATCACTTCTTTAATAGTAACACAAAAGTCCTCTGGCTCTGCTGTCTTTGGGTTTAGTACAAACAAGGCAGAGGCACCACTTTCATGGGTACTAAATATTAGTATGCTTCTTTAATTGCCTCAGGAATTTCACTTTCTGGCAGTACTGCTCCTTAGCAAGTTTCATTTGTTTAGACTAGCCATTTTTTTTAAGGATTGTCAAAGGATCAGACTGTGGGGAGGGAATACTTTAAAATTAAGTGAATGTGGTCATAGCCTTCACACCCTTGGTGACTGGAAGAACCTATAAAGTGAGTCATTGCTGTTTCTGAGTAGTGCCACAGGGCATGAACCATGCTGGGAGACACCTACATCATTGTTACAGCCTTTTTTTAAGGCTGTGACTGATTATTAATGTAAATAGTTGCTTTGAAAGCCCAAGAACTTGGTGATACAATCCAGTGCAGAAACACTCACTGAATTATTCCTTCTGTAGAAGAGTATAACATCACAGTACTTGTTAGAAATATACTATGCATGTTTGTAGGATAGACAGTGAAGAGATTCCTGCGATTCCTATGAAAAGCTGGCCTAATAACCACGCAGTTGATGCCAGTGTTATTGGGAAAAGCTGACACTGGTGGAACCAGAACAGCCACTGCATTTTTTTTTTAACTTAGGACAGAATCTGAGTTTATCTGAAATATCTAAGAGACAGTAACAGGGCTAAAATAATATAAACCATTGAGTTCTAAGTAAAGAAAATACACTTTGAAGTTTAGAGCTATAGTTGTTAAAAAACCTAGCCTTAAGGAGTAAAAGAACAGGTAAACAAGCAGAAAACAAAGTGTCAGTGCCAGAGGACTAACACAGAAAGATCAGACACCTGTTTTATAATGGAAGCACTTCCTGTGGTCTTGGTTTCAGGGAAGTCATTGCCCTCCAGTGATTTCAGATGGGAGAAGAATTAGGTCAACACTAAGAGCTTGGGGAATTGCTGTTTTCTTTATGGATATGTTTAGCCATTTTGATTTCCATTTATGGTGCTGCGGGATTCTGCCTCATAATGAAAATTGTGCTTGGTTTTCACCCACCATCCAAGACACAAAATCTTCACATTTTCCATGTAAACATAGATGAAAATAATAGAAGGCTAAAAATAAAGAGGATGGGCAATTAATGCCATAAGACAGAAAGTGGGAAGAGGTTTTTGAGTCAGGAGCTGAGAGTAAATGTCAATGGTTTACTCTGAAAAAGCAGCTTGATGTTCTATAATTATACTTATTAATCTTTCTTTTATTGTAATATGATGATTAGTTCCATAATTAGTGTAAATGAAGAGGAGTTTATTTACTTCATAATAAGAATGATATATAATAACATGGAATCTGGCAAACAATATTCAACATGACCAAAAGTTTCCTCAGCCTCCCAAAGACAAAGTTAAATATTTGCTTTCCAATTTACCTTGACCTTCTAAGTTAGTTATTTGTCACTCTGTGAACCAGCAGTAATATCTTTTTGTTATTCAATTAGTCAAGTATGTACAACTCTTTTCAGCTGAAACAAACTAAATAAGCTCAACTTCTTGTAACTACAAAGAATAATCAATACAATAACCTCAATTTTGCCACCTCACCAATCCTAATGTAGAATATTTGTTGTGTGAAAATTGGTAAACACTAAGATGTCACTTCAGGGTTTGATCCTGACCATCATCATGAGTTCTGATATGTATTTAGCCTATTCGTGTAGAAGTTTAACTGATAAAACTAGCAAAAATATATTCAATATGCCCTCATTTTAGTAACATATTCTCCTGGCTGTTCTGCAAAGAGAGCCGCCTTCATTAATTTGTTTTAGAAGATACTTTGGGAGACTGCTCTGGAGATTGATGATTTAACATGTGAAAAAAGTAGTCTGGAATTGAGAGTCACAGTCTTAAACATCTGCCAACACTGGAATAAGAATGGAAGGATTTTTCCTGATTAAATAAACCTGAAAAGTTACCTGCATCTCCCCTTTTCCTGTACACAGGATCTCTTCCCAGTTTCAAACCTTGTATTTTTGTTTTGCAATGGTGCACTGCTTTGTGCTGCTCTTTACATGTAGCACAGGACAGGAAGAGCTCTCCAGAATCAGTGATTGCACTCTTGATGTTTCCACCCAACTACTATAAATAAAGTAGAATAAATTGATCAAATCCCTCCCCCTCTCTCTCTCCTTGATATAAATCTTCATGAATTGATGATCTTGAGTTTTTCTTGGCAATTTGCACCTATTTCCTCTTGTTGTAGCTATAAACTCTACTCTAAGCAGGTGGTTTTACGTTTTTTTTTTTCATACCATCTAATCTCTTTGATAAATTTCTCGATGGCAATTACACCCTTTCCAGGTTTTTTTATTTCATCAGGCTGAACAGGTAAAATTTTGCTTCACTACATTAGATAGTGGACTGTTTTTCTGTAATTCTAAAAATCCTTCAGTCTATCCTTTTCTATCTCATCAGTCTTAAACAAGAACAATCCACATTCTGCTTGCTCAATATCGAAGATTTCCAAACTCTATCAACTAATATTGAGAGTTCATATTCCTACTCCGATTCCTATCGCATCCAGGTTTTAATCCTTTTCTGGTTTTAACTAATGAGATTGTCCTTGTTATTCCTGAAGTGGACAGGCCTACATTTTCTTAGCTTAGCCCCATTTCTACTGTACCTACTGTTAAGATATCAAATTTGACAGATTCTTTTCCTGAATATTTACTGGCAAGACTCCTCACTTTAATTCATCAAGCTCCATAGTTTGCTTGGTGTTAACATTATATGTGCCTCATAACAAGCAACTTAGGGACTTCTGTTTCCTCCTTCAACAGTGACACAGGTTAACTCCCATTTAGCCAAACTTTCCTTTTCATAGCTACTTTTGTATCTGAAATTCAGGATAATTAGCAGTATACTAAGTGATGCAATATTAAATATTTAATTATTAAATAGCAAAATCTAGAAAGATCTATTTAATTCCCTTTGTTTGGAATGTTATCTGTCTTATGAAAGATACCCCCTCATCTGCTTCAATACGTCTTTGTGAGGTCTATATTTCATTCTACTTCATTTTCTAGTCATGTCAGCCTTTCAAAATATTCTCTCAAATGAGTCCTGAATGTCACACACTGATGAGGTCAGTCTAATAAGAATGCAGGTGTCTGTTTGAGCAATTGCTTTTCCTTTCCATTCCAATATGTAAGAGTAATACTCTAGGTTTGGAAATTTAGTTTTGTTTTATGTCTGGTACAAGAGTCTGAAAAGTTTAGTCATGCTAAAAAAAAAGAAAAAAGAAAAAAAAAAAAGAAGCCACCACCTTTTGTGGTGTTACTGTCATGCTGGGAAAAAACTTCGCAGCAGCTCTTGGAAAAAAATGTGGTAGATTTCATTATTTTTGTCATTTTCCATGTTAGATATTTTATTCTCTATTCAGTCTGTTGGCACTTCCCATCCCATAAGGAGGCACAACGTTCCCTATTGATGATTTAGGTTTTTTTGCATCTGGTTAGTCAAAAACTATTGCTCACAGAATGTGCATTTCTCTTGCAAGGAAGCATAAGTATTCATTTCCAAGCTTCTGTTCATTTTGGAGAGGTAGACCTCAGTGGGTTATTTGTCCTTTTCTCAAACTTTAGTGTAGTTATATTGAAGCATAGGCCTTGACACCAGGCTGCATGAAAATAGCACAAGCAAGAGATGCAAGAATAAAAATTACACAGATCGACAGATCGACAATAAAATAGAAAAATAGGTGAGCAAACTGACAGCTGAAGTCAAAGTTCTGTTAATTTTTTTTTTTTTTTGGATCTTGAGTTCTTGAAGGTATCACATGTAGTTTTCTGAACCCAAGTCTATCACCTGTAGGAGGGATTTTCTTTCTTAGGACTGCCATTTGTTTTGCATTTACATGTTCATCTCTGTGACACCAGATTTTGTTGCTAGGTAATCAGATACAAAATTTTACATTGCTGTATGACATTATGATTAAGCATTTTCTTTTTCTTTCTGCCCCTGAAAACACAAGAATTTTTTTCAGAAGTAAATAATTGAATGTTATATTCGGAGCCTGCTGAACACAGCTTGGTGGGATGGCTGTGCTGAGGAAAACATGAAAAGAAAAATGTCCTTAAAGTAATAAAATGCAGGCCAAAAACCTTGGTGTCTGAGTGGTTTTGGATGGGTAGTTTTCTTTTGTTAAACAGTTGTTTCACATAAGTAAATACTGTTCTGTCCCCTGTTTTGGAAGTTTAGCTTTGCTGGAGACTATGTGAAATGGTTTTGATGTGGGTCAGGACCAACTATATTAGTGCAACAATAAACATTGTCTTGTTACTTTCGGATAGTATTATGCAGACTTTTGGTGAGTCATCTTTCATTTACAATGGAGGAAAGAGTAAGTCTTTCCAGTGTAAAAAGTGAAATTCTGTGGTTTGGATAGCACATTTCATGAGACTTTAGCTCTTTTTTCATGGAAATCAGTAGAATCCAGAGGAGGAATAGAGAATCCTTCTTAGTGTAGCTAACTTTGTGTGGAAATATTTAGGACAGCTATGGATGAGTCAGTGATTGGTGGAGGATTAGTGGTCATGAGCTGTAGCATCTTAAATTCCCTTGCAGATGATCCTATTTGGATTTTGAATATGCTTTAACTTATGCTCATTAACTTCACATAGCTAATTGAGTCTTTCCTGAACATCTCTGCATAAGCAAGCCCAGCTGTTCTTTCACAAGATCATGAGAAAATTCTTTTAAAGGACTCTGAGAAATTCTTTATAGTCCTTGATGTGTCTGACACTATTATGTAGCGGTCATCGAATGCCTGTGTTAACTCGGAGTACTCACGACTTTAATAAATAACCCAGTGCCTCTTGTGAGCACTACAAGGTAGATTAATTGGATGGAAAGTCTTGGATGATTGGTGGGAAGTAGGAGGATGATAGTCATATCCTGGAAAAGCTAATGTATAAATTAAATTAATTTATACATTATACATAAGTTAAATTAATTTAATTTAATGGAAAAATTAAGGTATAGATTAACAAGTTAAGGTTTTAGTCTGATCTAGTGAATTTATTCCTAAACCATGACACGGTTATTCCTAGTGGTAGAAATGTGCCTAGATCTTGTAACATCTTGGTTTCATGGTTATGTCCTTAAGTATGAAAATGTACGTATATCTGACATTCATGTTATGTGAGATATTACTACATGGAGTTCATGTCTGATGTGGAAAAGAATGCAATGCAAAGTAATACATACCCTATACAATGGGGGGGAGGGGGGCCCTTAAAGATTAATATATTTTTAGGGATAAACTCTAAGGAGTACTCACTCCTCTATTAAAAGGAGTGGAACAGCTGGCAAATTGCAAGGATGCCAATAGGAGAAACACCTAGATACAACTGGAATGGTGTTGTGTGTAAACGATTAAATTCATATTAGCAGCTTGTTTGAAGGCAACACATTCCCTTTGGTCATACCATGTCACAGAAAGGTTTTTGTCCAGTGAAGAGTACTTCACTGTAAAGCTTTCAGGATCTTAAATATAGATGATTTTTCTAAAAAAACCTCAGGTACTGTTGATGCATTTTTTGAAGCTGCTACACAATTGTTCACATACGTCTGTGGTATAAAATTAGAGATCTATACAGAATTATTGTGCTTTTTCCCATGAAAAACATTCATATTTCCAATAGAAAACTGCTATTACAATTATCACTTGAATATTTCAAAACCACATTGTTATTTCATAGTCAGGAAAATATTTTAGTGATTAACTGTGGTAGTCTTTGCTAGGGGACACCTCATTCATTCTGTCAGATAGTCCCTTCCTGGCAGTGAAAAGGACTGCAAACTCCTTCATATCCCAAATGGTTATATGGCTTGCTCTTGGATTTTCCAGTAACTCTTTGGAGAATTCAGTTCTTGCTTCACACTTTTCCCATTTGATGTAATGGGTTGTCTGCAATGTGGTAACTGCATTGTAGTTTGGTTTATTTTCAATATGAACAGAGTTTTCAAAAAATTCTTGAAACCATCTTCTAATTGTGAAGTTACTGTAGAGGTTCCTACATCCTCCAAGATGAACCTGATGCTCCACCCCATGAACAGAGTAGCAACATGAATGGGCCACTGTGTGCATCTGTGATCATAACAATCTGATGGTGGTGATTTTTCCCAAAGTGGATCTAGCTCAGAAAGTGAAGGTCTGAAGAATTACAGCACTCAGGAAATGATAAGCACAAATAGTGAACAAATAAATTCCTGTGTGATTTCTTATGTTCGGGTAAAATGAGCAGATTTAAGCACTTGCTGATAACCATTACAAATATGTTAAAGGCAGGAGAATTTACTTTTTCTCCAATGTTTTTTATAATAGAGAGGTCACTAAAGACTAATGCAATTACAACCTTTTTGACTGGTTTTTGCAGATGCCAAATGATGGTGGTTAGGTGATCTCTGAGAACACAGTGGAAGCTTAGGACACATCTTGTAGGACATGGTCTGGGAGGGACCAGACACAGAGACTGACTCAGCCGTAAGAACACCCTGTCCAGAAAGGACGCTCAACAATTAATTTTCTGGTTATATTTTCAAAAATGTTCTGAATCTCTTTGAGAACCTTTTGTTTCAAACTATTACAAGTTTTTCAAACCCAGCAGACACTTGCCTGAGACCTTAGGATTTATGCCTGTGGGATTAAGCACAGGCTCTGTAGTAGAGCAGTTCTGAAGACAGTGCCACAAAATGTTACAAAGGATCTGTTGGCAAGAGGCTCAGGGCTAATAAAACATCCTGTCGTCCTTCTAATGGGAGAGTACACAGAGTACAGGAATCCCATCCTGATGGGGATCTTTCATGATTATACTGGTAAGCCCTGGTTCCACTGTGCTGTAGTTCTTGCTCTTGGGAGCCATTCAGTGATGAGTCATGGCCCGGTATGAAAGCAGCTGTATTTTGTGTTCTGGATACAGTAGATTTTGCAGTGCTTCTCATCGGGAATATATAGAGAGAGGCACCAAAAGTATCATTAGTTATTGAGACTCACATTATTTAATACAGTTTTATGGAAAAGGTTATGTTAGACTTAAAAAAATCATACCTTCCTTTATACTGGCTGGTCAGTCAGATGGAGTGGTGGTTTTTTAGTGAGTCAATTGGTGAACAAAAAAGCTCTGAAATCCTTTAATGTAGCTCTTGCTCAAGGGCCAAAGCAAATTCTCCTTCTTTGTGGAACCACTCTGTGTCAGAAACATTTCTCTTGCATGTACATATACAATATTTTACTACTGCACTTGGCATGGGTAGACAAAGTGAGCTTCAATTTTCTTGTTTACCTATCTTTAAAGTGAAAAGTGTAGCTATATAAACCTCATCTGAAGAATCCTTTCAAAACCTGCCTGAAAATAATATTTTCTAAAAGGAAAAAATTGCCTCATTGTAACACTTCATGTCAAAAAATACTGACAAATATTCCTTAAAAAGGAGCCAAAGGCAGGGAAACCAATAAAAGAAAAAAAAAATTTAAAAAATTTATGTATAATTTGTACAATTTGGAAAAGACTTTGTAAGCATGGATCATAAGCATAAGCTTAAATATAGAAGTTTGTAAGCATGACAAATCTAACAATAATCATTACTCAGTACAGTGATGCATGTAATACAAAAAGCTCTTCAAAATGAAAAAAACCCAATCAATTTGGAGGGAGAAGTCAGACCTAGAAAGGATGAGTTATGTAAACTGGGAGAAAACAAAATAATTCACCTGTATCTGTGCATTGTTCACTTGGTCACCATCATGGCTAAGCAATACTATTCATGCTTTGCCACTATAGCTGTAGCTGAAGTTTTATCTCCTGATAATGCCAAAGATGAATTCTGTGTTCCAATAAATACACATGCAGCATGTCCACACCTGTGTGACATCCGTGTCCCAACACAGGGAGGCCCCAACTATTCACATAAATAAAGTTGCATGACACTGTGCTTTTGCCTGACCAATTTTGTACATTTCTAAACAAATTTTGTAAGAGCCAAGCATGATCTTTTATCCAAGCAAGGGAAGTTATCTGGAACCAATGTTTTAAAGGCATCAGCCAAACTGAGGACAATTTTCCTTCCCTGCAATTGCAGTGGAAGATGAAGTGTTCTGAAGCCATCTGTGGTGTACTAAGCCAGAGCCTTTGGAATAAAAAACTATGTGCTCTGACCCAGGCAGAGTCATCACGCAGCTGATAAAGAATAACAAGTCATTCCCAGGAACAGCTGCTACACCAAGAGAGGTTCTAACCTTTCCAGCGTAAGTGAGCCTTGTTTGGCCCTATTGATTTAAAGAGACCTTATCATCTCATAATCTGCAACACTTCTTCTGAGTAACAGTTTACTGTGCAGAGCTCCCAGAGGTGTCGTCTCCAGTAAAACACTCATCTCCAAAACTGTCCTCTAAGACTTCCTGCCAGCAGAGTCATCTGTTTAGTCCTACCATTTGTATGTGTGTATAAATGGCAGATTTAAACAGTGTCTTTCAAATCTCTGTGGTAGTGGGAGCATAATGTTTGCTGAGATGAGCAGTCAGCCGTCCATGTCCTCAGTACCTGCTCAGCAGAATGAGTTCTGGTCATGGCACAAAGTGATGGGAAGCATGGCCAGTGCAAGGCAGAGGCCTTGCCAGACACAGAACTTGTAATTACGTAGGATCCTCTGTCCACTGCAGGCACAGCCAGTTCCTTTTATCTGCCTAGTCACATGCCTGTTACTAAATTATTGCCATCTTTTAGTAGGAAACTTTTGTAGAAGGCCAAAAGGGCCAACTACAGGGACATCTGGCTTAAGGGAATTCTACTTTACCTTGCAAAGTAAGGTAGATTTTTCTCTCATAGCACATCAGTCTTGCATGTATCATAACATAAATGGCACAGTAATAGCAGTGGGAAATATTCAGGAAAATGTTAGTTTTCAAACTTTCCACCTCAAATGATTTGACAGAATTCCAATTTTTTTCCAAAGCAGTTCCATAACTGCAGCAAAGCACTGGGGGACGTTTTTTGTTGGGGGTTTTTGGTTGTTTTTGTTGTTGTTGTTTGGTTTTTTGGTGTTTTATGTTTGGGGTTTTTTTGTTTGGTTAGTTTGGGGTTTTTGTTGTGGTTTGTTTTTTTTTTCCTGGTGTATTTTGTCTGAAAATACATGAAAAAAGGAAAATTAAGTTCATGTCTTATGCAATTTGACCCACAGGATATTGGTAGGCAGCATTTCCTGTAAATAAGGTTTTCTATTCATGTCAACTTTAGCATCTGAAATGATCAGGTAGTTTTGGAACATCTTGGCCAAGTGGCATTAACTTATGTGCTTGCTCTCAAACTTGACAAGAAAAATCTTATACTGTGTCAAATGGGCTTTTTTAAATGCAGATAATCCAGGTTTTGGATCAGCCGTTCATCTGTATGGAATTACTCACTGTGCTCCCTCAGTAGTTTGCTGCTATATCAAAATACTCACACATTACATCCATCACCATCTGTAATTGTCACTGTATAATGGCAATGTAGCTGCAGGGATATATCTTGTGTATTCCTCTGTTGAAAATGGTACATCCTGTCTCTGCACGTGAATGACCCCATTTTCGTGACAAGCCAAAGCCTGTGACTATTTACTGATATATGGTAGGGGTGGGTGTTTTCTTTTCATTCTCATTAATCAGATTCTGAAGTGCTTCAAATTTTCCTTCCTTTGCAATGTTCTGCATAATGGTCGTTAACATCAATGACTATTGTTTACAATTCCAGTAAACAATGTTGTGGAAACCAAGCATGTCAGATCTAGCCTTTTATGTATGTGTTGTATGTGATGTAGTAGAAATTACCTTAATATTTTCTTTGCATCTTCCACCTGTTTATTGTGATTATTGCACAATATATTTAATTAACTGGGGAGATGCTTCAGCTTTTAGAAGTCTAATGATCCATGAGATGGTGAGCCATTTTGACTCTTCCTGTGAAGAGAAGATAGGAAATTTTTTCCATTAATACTGTATTTAGTATTTTCTACCAAGCAAATATCTTCTAACTTGGTTACTTTTTATTTAATTTTCCTTTTCCCTTCCACTGCATTTTTACACAAAACCTTTCTTCCTGTGATTCTAGTCAAGTGTGACCTCATCAAGGTGATGGAATTTCAGAATTTAACCTTTACTTTTCCTAGTTAATTCTCTCCAACTCTCCCAAAAAAGTGCAGCCCATTTTACATAGGTAATCTTGCTCAACCCATTTCTGTATTTCCCTGATGATGTCTACAGCTTTTGAAACCAGGGCAAAAATTATTCAGAAGAGCTAAATGAACGTGTTTTGAAACAACCATTATTATTAAAACAGCGAAATTTGTTGCAGAAAGTATATAAAGCTGGAGATGCAATTAAATTCTTCTTCCCTCTCACTCCCCCCTTTCGTGTATTGCTCAATGGAAACTCATTCTGGCAAAGACAAAAAGCTGTGGCTAAACACTGGTGGATGAGTCACTTAGAGAGAACTGGACAGAAAGAAACCAAGAAACACAAATCTCTGCTGCTTGATAAGAACAAAACTAGGTCCAGATGGTCTCTGTTAACCTTCCCATTTGACTGAAGAACAGCAGAAAGGAAAATCCAGGGCCACGCTTGCATTTTCAGTAATTCATGTTTTCTTGGTGCAACAGGAGCTTTCAAGCACAGGGGAACCCTCTTCATCAGGTTTCTGCACAGATTAAGATCAATCAAGCCATGGTGAGCACCACATTGCTTGCAGAGGTGTTGATGACAGCTTAATCTCAAATAACAGTTCAATGAGTAAAGACCAGAATGAATAAGTGAAAATACAGGAGTGACAACTTCATTTCCATGACACGACTTTGCAGAGACCAGTGCAACCCAGAGTTCCAGCTGCAGAGGATCCCTGTTGAATCCTTGGTCAGATTCCAGGACAGATGGAGTCTCTGAAGTAATGACAATGAGGCAAATCCTAATAAACCTGTGAAGGCTTAGAGTTTGAGATGTTTACGTGTTCAGGTTTTGGTGGCTTTTCACAAGAAAACTGAAATATGTTAAGCCATGTCCCGCCAAATTTCAACACTTGCTCTTTGGTTTGGAGATCTGAAAGGTTTCCAAGCTTTATTTCTCCCTTTGCTTTATTTCAAGAAGCGACAGAAGTGTTTTGTCTAGGATTGTTCCCCTTCCTTCTACTGCTTCCACATCAGTGTGAGACACAGAGTTTGTTCTTGGGTGATTTCAACGCAAGGAGCTAGAACTGTAGAAATGTCCAAAAGTGGCACTACGTGATGACACACTTGGTGCCAATGAGATAAAGAGGATGTTACCAGTAGAGGCTGCAGTCTGTGTATGTGTGTCAGGTTGTGTGCAGGGCAGTGCCTGTCCTTCTGCATCAGCCTTGTAAAGGCATCATGCTTTCTGCTATTACACTGTCAGGAAAACCTCCCTGAAATAAGGCGCTAAGAGTATTTAAGAAACTGTGCAGTGTTACATGTATAATTCTATTTTATGCAGATTGGAGCTTCTGATAGTGTTGGTTGATGATTAAAGCTCTGTCAAACAAGACCCTTCAAGTTGAACTTGCAGCTCTGCAGAGCCATTGGCTGCTGCAGCGGCCAAGCATCACTCACCACTTATTAATCAGTCCATTTAAATTCAATGCAAAGGCATTGCAGGCTGGAATACATTTTTGAAGAACAATAATGTTAGGAAGCATAACATTTTTTGCAGAAGCTATTGTGTTAAAACAAGTGTAAACCACCTTTGAAGTAGCTAGTCAACAGGTTTGGGCCTGAAGTTCCTGGCTGAAATACTTCTTGCAGATTGGTATGAAAAAGTGACCAGTTGTGGGCCAGAATGAAGTAAAACTATTGGCAGCTGCTCTTTGAATTATCCCACTTCGACTGCAAGCTGAAAACTGATACTGTCAGTCAGTTTTAACTCATCAGAAAAAAAAAAAAATAAATAAAAAAGTAAGGAAAACAAACCCTACTGGCTAAGGGAATGTGCGGGTATGGGCACAGCTGCCTAACTTTGCCAAGCAAACCACATCACACTTCTCCGAATTCGCGTCCCATTGTGGTGAGTAGCAGACACTAACCCTTGGCCACCTGTCTTCTCCTCACCACATACACCAGAAGCTGCCTCCTCCCCGGCACTGCAAGAGAAGCAGATGGAGCTGTGACCTGCATTACAACCTATGAGGGTTTGCAGCTTCTTCCCTATTGCATTGTGTCCTGCCAGGGGTGGGACCAGAGCAGTTACCTCGCCACAGCAGAGTCCAGCCTGCAAGTGTTCTTCAGGGGTCAGCACTGCCAGCTTCAGGTTTGCAAAGGGCAGCACAGTGGTGGTGTGTCCTGCTGGAACACTTGTCCTGATGGATTTTAATTTGGGTTTAGTCAGTGCTTTTTTCAAAATGTAAAGCAAATTCCACATAGGCATGGACCGAAATAGGTGAAAAATAGCTCCAGAGAGCCCTTAGAACTAAAGCGTCAGTGTGAGGAGCACCACAGAGGGAAATGTGTTTTGAGCTGGCCTTTAAACCTGACTTTAGCTGTGGACATGGGGAGATTTTGTTGTTGGGATTTTTTTTTTACTTTCTTTTAACTTGATGAAGGAGAAAAATCTTAGATTCAAAAGAGGCTTCTGCTTTTAAAAAGCATGCTTGTTCTGGAAGAAAATTTGGAGGGAAAAGTGATGTGAAAGACTCAAGAAAATGAAATGTACATGTCTGATGTTCATCAAGTTTATTTTACATGTTCTTGGTGTTTATAGATTGGAGATGCTTGACAAAGCACAAAGGTTTTTTCACAACAAAAGTGACCCTCTACCACAACACAACTGTGTGGAAGAAAAGTTTCTTCAGTTATCAGCTTCATTTCCAGAGTAGTTGGGTTTGTGCTTGTTTTGAAAAGTTCTACTGTGCTTTCTTGATTGCTTCCTTAGAGTTATCACAGCATTGTTATGCTTCTTGGAATGCAGTTTGTCAAAAGGAAGACAAGAGGAGAAATGAGCTCGACTTTTAAACTTCACAAGGTCAGCCAAAACCCACAATTGGGAAGTTCTTTTCTGGTTGCTTAGAGGATAAAATGGGTGCTACGGAAGTGTTGTGAGCATTCATACTCCATCAATGATTTCATCTCAAGATGAAATAAAAGACTTATGAATTACAAACTAACTGTTGTAGCCTTTTAAAGCACTGGTTTGGGTTGGTTTTGTGATGGTGGAATAGTCATCAGAAAGTGATGGAAGGATTGCCATTTGAGACATTTAAAGAATGGGAGAAAAAAAAAAAAAAAAAAAAAAAAAAAAAGGAGCAGCTGGTTCAAGTACTGCTGAAAATAATCCAGTCCTGAATTTGGTTTCCTACAGTATTCCATCAAAAACAAATAATTCCCTGGTCAAGAGAAAGTGCCTTTTGCACTTTGCCATTGGCTTCTTGTAATATATTCTAACAAAGAAACATAAGATGCAAAAATGCATTCTTTGCATAACTCAAGCGCTGGTAAGAAACAACAAAACGTCATTAAAGTTAGATTGCAAATACCGCAAGCAGAAAAATCTTCTCTTGTGTAACATTCTTTCTGAACAGTTCTATTACAACACATTATACATGGTAGGAGCAATATTTACAGGATACAGGGCATGTAAGATTAAGAAATATAAATTAAAAACCAAGAGTGACTTAAACCGAGTCACCCCAATTTTATATAGAGCTAGACATGGAGAACCCACAAGATCTGCTCACATTGTGGATTGATGATGATTCGTTTCCAGCCAACAGTCAGCAGAGAGCTGATCTCACACTGCCTCTCCACATGCAAAATGTAAGTTTTGTAAAGCTAGGTCAGTCTGACTGCTGGCTGGTGTGCTTCTACTCTATTCTGATTTCCAAGAAATCCCTCCTCTGAGATTTCTCACAAGCTGGTTGAACTACGTAGAGAAAGACACACCTTGTCAGGAAGGATCTGGAGCTGAGAGGTAGCAGGACCCTGTAACCATGATCAGGACAGCAGTCAGATGGATACAGGTGTCTGTGGATTTATGTCTGCTGTGTCTGTCTGTGTCACTCAGCTTAGCTCTTTGATCCTCTATCAGAATTCTTAGGTTGTGATTAAATTAAACCAAAATTTTTAACTTTCACAAAGTACTTCCAACTGAGCTAATGTCATTGCCCTTTCTTTCAGACTTTGGCAGGCACAACAACCTCTCTACAAGTGTGGAATACAGACTGCTGAGGAGGGGAGACAAATACAGAGTGAAGGGAGAGTACTTGTAAAAATCAATAAATCGTACCAGATATCTGTAGCACGGATATAAAAATTGTTAAATTGTTAAATAAAGCTAGAATGGTAAAATGTAGAAACATCTTATGCAAGTTCATCAAAAGACAGGATGCAAAAGTAGAGGAATGGGTCAGGTTTACAAAATTTACCACTCTTTAATTGTTTCAAAATGGTCAAAGAACTGTATGGCAATGAGTTTTCTAAAGGATTATCAAAGTGACATAGCTACTGCAAAAAATTAAAATTATGAGACATTGATCTGAGGAAAAGTCTAATGGGAGTTTAGGAGAAAATAATTACTTCAAAGTAAACACACACGGGTCTTCTTGAAAAAAGATTCATCAATGACAGCTGGGGAAAGTATTGTATAAAAATGAGTCCAAAATTCCATTTATTTAGCACCTGAGAAAGGACAAATAATGCAAACGTGATGGGTATGTGATATCTGTGCAAAGTCCCAGATGTTCATTGGAAACATCTTAGAGGAGTTCATCTTGAACATAGGAGGTGCTGGAAGCAGGTAGCAACTCATTTAATCCAGCTGAGAATAAAGCATTGGTCTGGTGATGACTTTCAGAAATTTCAGTCCTTTTCAGAACTATCTGAACTAAGCCTGTGCTCTGGCTCCTTTCTGCCTAAGCCAAAAGCAGCTGAAGCAGTTTTGTGGTGAGCTCATTTCAAATAGTGTACCATTAGGAATGTTGCTTGTTTCCAAAGGGCTGGTCTTACACACACATATGCATTAGCATTATATTACCATTATACACAAGTGCTGTGCAGGCATGAACCAAAGGAAATGAGATGTTTGAAACCTATGTTTTTTATTTTATTTCAGTACTTGTGCGTGGAATTCAGGGCTTCATCCCCTCAAACAGTCACATCTTTCTGTCTGGATATTCAGAGATCTTCTGATACTCACAGCTGCAAATTGCTACAAAAAAAAAAGAAAAAGGCATAACTAGTAAAAGAAAACTGTAGTAACAATAACAAATCATTAAATTTTTCATCAGGAAACCACAATATAACAGTGGAGAGTCTAAGTGGTATATAATAGCCTTGAATGGAAAGAGTGGGCCAAAACAGCCATATGTGTGCAAAGAAAAAAATCAAAGTATTTCTGCAAAACTGGAGAATGGTCCCAGTCTCTTTAACTACAAAAGCTAATGAGAATGCAGCCAGTGATGCTTAGAAACCAAAGGAAGGAAAAGAAAAATTAAATCCCAGCTGTCAACTGGGTGGCATGAACCACATAAATATCCACTGGTACAACAAGCAACCACCACTACACAAGTAGATATCCAGAGTGAAAAGTTCTAATAAATGGTTGTTTATTTTTATCCTACCTGTTATGATTTCCACAGCTCTGAATAATCATCCATAATATGGGACATGGATGTGCTTCCCCAGCACAACAAGTTGGAACTTGGAAAAGAAAGCCCAGCTGTGCAAATGTTGGCATGCCAGTGTTACACTTCTAAATCCAAATTGTCCAGCCTATTTTATTATTATTATTTTATTCTGGGTTATTTTATTTCTCTCTATTATAGTAAACAAGGAGTGTTTATTTTTAAACAGCTATAAAAATAGTTAAGTCCTAAAATAGGTGGAACAAAACAAGGCTAAATGGGAATTCTTGTTTAATACAGTCATGCATTCTAATTCCTATTTTGCACTAGGGGCTGTTCCACAGAAAGTTTTAGGGACCATAAGTATTCCCATGAATTCATGTTAATCATAAAAATTACTTCACTTGAAAGGTTCTTCTGCAAAACATTAAAGTTCTGAGCAATGGTATTATTTTCAAATATAAGATTAGAAATATTTGGAACTATTTTGAGGATGTAGTTATATAGAATAGTTATGTTTAAATCCTGCCAGTTTTGGATGACTTGACAAGGTCTTAAAATACAAAATGTTCCTACAGTTTCTAAAAGACAGAGCCAATGAGGAGGGGACATGGGAGGGGATAAAAATGCAACAAAATAAAGCATCAGTTTAACAATATTTCAACCTGATAAGACAATACTACTGCCTAAATAGTGTGGCAAAAAAAATGAAGTGTTGGAATAAGTAGAGCCCAGGTTAGAACACCAGAAGATGACATTTATAGCATTTTCAGTATTAATGAGGAAAAAAAGTGGAATTTGATTGAAAACAAATTAATAAAATAAATAAAATAGAAAGTCCCAATCAAAGAAAAGAAATGCCACAACATGTGAACAGAAGAAGAGAGAAGAGGGAATGTGCCATTTCACAAGAGCAAACCCAAACATGTCATATTTTATCCCATCTGTTTATGTTGAAAACCAAGTAGGGCTGAGATTCCTATCACTAAGAGCTCCTGAGCTCCAAAATGACAGTGGCTGACTGTTATGTCACTGCATTTCATATCTATTTCCAACTGCTTCAGATTATTCAGGTTTCTTTCTGAATGAAGGAAAACCCATTGGAAATTTAATTAATGCTTTTATTTTAAAATAACAATGGCTCAGAATACAGTCTGCAAAAATGTCAAGTTCGCTTTAATATGTCTGTCCCTACATTTTCTAATAATTATAACCAGCAGGGTACCTGTGAGGCTGATTCAGATCAGACCCGAGGTGAGTATTTGGAGCTCAAGGTGGTTTCCCTGCTGTTCTGTGAGAGGTGAATATTCCACCTTTTCCCTTCTCTCAGGTATCAAATTACCTACCTGTTCTGGAAGTCCTTGGCCCAAACACTTCTCTAACAAAATGAATGGTACAATTTTAGGTCAGGGACATGCCTGTAAGTTACAGGTGTGGAATTCTGATGGCTTCTATAAATTCCTTTGGATGGCACTCCAAAAAGTACATTGGTTCAAGCAGTGTGTGCTGCACTGTTACATACAAAGGTAGATATACACTGTTGTACTCTGCAACTAATTAATTTTTATTTATTTATTTTCCTTTCACTTAGTATGTAAATTTCATTCTGTAATTAATGTAGGTGCTTTTGAAAGCATTGAATTTTCTTTCATCAAATTTCATTGTGTTTGACATGCCTGTGTACAGAATTTATTCACACTTCTTCACAAAGTCAGTGTAAATTAGTGTTGCAACAGTATCCTCCTCTCGTATGGAAAAAGAAGTCTGAGAAAATTAAACCTTTTACATATAATTGGGAAAAAATTATATCATGGAGCCTAACATCTTTAGTGCATGTGACAGCACAGACTGCAGGCAGTGGAATTATAGCTGGGGTGGATACCTCATGGCTAGGCTTCGCGAACGAAGATTTACAAGGGCTCTACCCACGCTTGCTACAAGCACGTTGGTGGCTAAATAG
>JAWWEW010000169.1:32081384-32134838 GCA_035583185.1 Anabacerthia variegaticeps | reverse complement strand
GGACACACTTTGTCTGACCCTTCAGTTGAGACCTGACTAGCATGGGAGACCCTACCGGAGGCATGAACCACCACCAGGACAGCTCGCAACCTCATAAGGGCACGCAAGCTTCTCCCCCACGACAAGGGGGTGTCCATGGAGAAGGTGGATACCTACAGTGGAGGTAAAACCAATAGGTTTGCTCTGCTTATTGTAATAGAAGAGAAGCAGTTGAAAGAAGGATACCTGGAAATTTTAGTGGGTTAGTTAATGAGACATTATGAGAGTGAATTGTCTGACATATTTACAAAAATTAAAATATTCTTTTTTTTTCCTTTTCTGGTGTTGATTATATGCTTTAAGCATTCTAGAAACACAAGTAAATGATGAGTCTTCTTTTAGTGATTTATATATAGTTTTCTTAGTGAATTAATTGCTCTGCTTAATGTAGTAACAGGCAATGTTTGAAATGGAATTTAGGAGCACCCACTTCCATTCTGTTCAGCTCTATACACATGGTAAGCAGGAAGAGTTACTAATGACATTTTGCCATAAACAGTTTTCAATATGCTGAATTTAAATGTTTTATTTGTTTCCCAAAATATTATATATAAAATATCTATAAAAAGCATACTCAAGAATCATAAACTTTTCACAGACTTTAACTGACAGTCTTGGGAGTAAATTGCAGCCATCAAAACATTTACAATACAGCACAACAAGAAACAAGGTTTGGAAGGAATTATATATGGTTGTATATAAACAAAGCTTTGGCAATGTCAAATCAAGAGGAGAGATTAATTTGATGGTTTGTTATTCTATAACTGCTCTGCAAGAATATTCTATGCTTTTCTTGGAAGCAAGTGGTACCAGCTAGTATGGGAGGTGGAAGGTAGAACAGTTGGAGTTCTGATCTGATACAGAAGTTTTATTATGTAACCAAAACCTCTTCTTCCCCATTTTTTTGTATTTTGGATATAGTGCCTAGCTGTGACCCATTAGCCAACTGTGCAATTTCTGCCAAAGTACAACAGGAGGGCGAGATATTTTCTTGAATGAAATGTAAAGGCCACCTTGCACGGAAAGGTGGATGGACACCACTTAACCCAGATTACTTCAGTGAGTGAAAATTGAGAAATCTTAAGCTTGTTTAACTTTTATAATTAAAAAAACTCCAAGGACATTCCTGAACATGCAGATTTCTGGAGTGACAGAAGATCCCTTACAGTTTGTGACTAATCCATAGACTGATTAGTTGCAGAATGAGATGTAAACACAATCTAAGTTTGGAACTTCTTCTGCCACTGCTACTTCATGTTTGCAGAAGCTTCCTGAGAAAACATAAACAGTCCTTAGAGGAGAAAAAAGTTCTTTCTACTAGGCCTAATAAGATTAAATCCTAAAAGGTAACAGCATGCTTAACATCTGCTTGCCAATCCATGAGGCTGGATTATAGGCTTATGTTATAACATATCTGCCAGGAGAGGCTGAGGAGTAATGTCACATCAGATCTTTTCTCTGAAAATAACCTTGAGTGTTCAGAAGTTACATCTTAGTCTGTGAAAATATAACTCTTAAATACTCATTTCTAATTATTTCAAAGATAACATATTTTATGGAAAGACTGAGGGTTGATATAGGCAGGTCTCACCAGTTATGGACCTTCTTTGTTAGGTTCTCATTTTCTGAGTGTTTGAATTAAAATTCAGTGCAGTTGGGGGTGGGATTGGTAGTCTGTTTGAGCTCCTGAGGGGCATTAACACAGGGTTTTGCTGGGCAGGATTTGTTTTATATATATTTAAGCTAGTTATATGTGAACAAATTGTACAAATTACACTGTCTACAGCTTGGACAGCCCCAACACTGAGCATTATCCAAATAGGAAATTTATTGTAAAAATCCTATGTCATTCAGAGTTTAGTTTTCTTTTGCTAACTTAAGACAAAATGTAAGGACTTCACGCAGTCATGTTGACAGCTTATGGGTAACTATATCTATTTATGTAACCAGAACTGATGATATTAACACTGTTAAAATAGCAAATAAATACAATTGAAATAAGGTATTATAGAGTGCCTACAAAACTGAGAAGAGATAGAAGACCTTTTTAAAGTTTGGGGGGGTTAGTTTACAGTAGTAATAAATTCATTAATTGGCCTAGTTTATTGTGAACCTTGGGGAATTTTAATTGTGGGTTTGGTTACTTTCTCCATACACATACATTTATGAATTGGAATTATTTGGAATTTCAGCATACTGTTCACTGATCTGTAGCTATGATACAATATATGTTATAAGATGCATGTGAGTTACTGTCTCACTTAAATAGTATGTAGTATTACTATTATATTACACATTTTCCACACATTGCTGATAGTATCAGCCATCCAAGTCCCTCCTGATAATAATACTGATCCTTCCCATTTGTGGCAAGGGCTCTGCTTGAGGTGATCCAGAGCCTCCAGGTGTAATGAATACTTGGTTAAATGCTGTGTTTCCCACACCTGAAACAGCTGAAGGAATGTCTTTTGCATTGGATACATTGCTCATATTTGTACTATCGAAAGTGATAACCTGTGACAGGTTTTCCCTTTTCAGCACAATTTTGAAGAATCACTCACATTTCATAGCCTGCACCTACTGTCCCTGGCAAAGGAGGTTGAAAATGTACTTTTATTCCCCTTGGTCTAAATGAAGCATCTTTGATACTTGGCTGGAAATGCTTGACCTCAGGGCTGCTTTCCTACAGCCTGAGTTCAGCTGGTGTGCCATGGTTACCAAGTCTGAGGTACTTTGGGGACAGCTCAGGATCAGACCTGCCACCTTCAGGAGAGGCAGGAGGCAGAGAGCAAGCAACTGCAATGTGCTTTGGGAAGCTGCAGCCAAGGGGACTTCACATTCCTTGCTGGAAGTTGGAAGAGTCTCTCACACCACAAAGACTTTCAGGTAGTCCTAACCATCTGTGATGGTTGCTGTTGTAAACATGATGTGCAGTATCTTGAGCCCTGAGGCTTTTAGTTAATGTCCAAAGAAGGGATGGCTCTTTCTGTGCCTTCTGGAGCAGCTGTGCCTCACACTGCTCCCAGCTGTGCACCTTTTAATGCTGATGGTGGGTTCTGTAGTCTACCTTCTCCAAACTGCTTTGGATTGTCATTTTCAAATACTATTCCTTTTGTGATTTTCATTACTGAAATGTTGGTTCTCTGATAACTCACAACTGGAAGCACAGAAATGTTATAAAATTCACTGAAAGTGAATTACTTGATGTTACATACTGATGTCATGTTAGGCACAAATCCTCTTTAACTCGTTCAGATTTTCCAACTTTAATTAAAGTCTTTCAGTTCAAGGAGACTTTGATTAAATGCAGACTGAATCAAACCCAAATAGCAGAGGGTATGGGTGGTGTTTACTTTAATAGAGCTGAAGACACAGTTTTATTCAAAACCACAGCTAAAAATACCTTTATGACAGCAACTATATGATAGCAACACATTATGCTGCAGAAGGAACAAGAGATAATAAAAACATATTTAAACCCAGTCTTCTGCTGGATATAGGGAATTTTGCCTAATAAGCAAAGATTTATTTTAGCTTTTATGTTTATTTCACTACTAATTCTGCTCTTCTTTTTATTTTATCCATCATTATTATAAGTCTGACAACAGAAGCAAAACCAAAATAGTTCCTCACCTGGAACATTTCACAGTCTTGAAGCAAAGGAAAGGAAATAGCCCTGCTGTTTGCACAATTATAGTTAAGGCTTTGTAGAGTAACACTTAAATCTTCAACATCATAATCAATATGCCATGGCAGTGTTAGAAATATACATAAACAGCATTATTAGTCTTTGAATGAAGAGCAGTTAGGTTAGGCCTGCTGAGAAAGCCATCTCTGCAACCTTTGAACTCCTTAGAAAACATCAGTAATTTTCTATTCTTTTCCATAAAACGTATTACGGGCATGGAATTCTGTTCATCTAAATGTGCAGCTTGACGCATTGAATGAGAGCAATGTAAATGAAATCTGAATTGCATCTGTGTTGTGTTATAATGAATAATGTCTGCTTACTAAGACACTGAGTCAAGGACCCTGTTCTCCACGGAAGGAAAATATTTGTATGTTGCACTGGAAAAGCTGACAGGCATACATCTGTGTGCTCTGCTCTACATGCTGAACACGAGAAATAATGCAAATTGTTGATTTGGCTAGGAGTAGGAAAAACATGGCTCAAGGATCATACCACTTTCTGCGTGACTAATTTTGAGAAGTAAATGCAGTCTTGAGCACTTCTTTAAAAAAAAGTTTGCTTAGTTTGCCTTTCATATTTTGTATTACTTGTGGTATTAGCTTCAGTCTGGAATGTCTTAAGCAAAGTTAAACAAGTAAATCAACAGCTATTTTCATTCAAGACAGATAACTGATTAGCAGAGCAGGATATGAAATGGGGTATCTTAATATGGTCAGAATTTTTCATGCTTGTGCATGTAGCTTTAAGTAAACACTTTAGCTTCCTGAACAAGCAACCCTTGTTACAGAGTTTGAGAGGTCTGTATGATTTATATGAGGCCTATTCTAAGCTGTCTAAACTTTTCTGATTTTGAATTTCACTGGAAGGTCGGCTCTGAATGTGAACAAACTTTAAGCATGACACTGGACCTTCCTCTGTTCATCTGGTCCAATTGCATAAAACTATTTGAGTACGTACATTTGTGTATTACGAATGCTCATATATGCAATGCTTCTTTTACAACTCCAAGCACAATTTAGAAGACATTTGTAAAAAGCATACAAAAGTCTTGAAAAGCTGTATGACCCTGTAACAGATGGTGGTTCAAATAATTTTCCAGTGCTCAGATTAAAAAATGAGAGAATATAAGGGAAATACTTACTCATTAAGTTGGTCATTACCTAGCTGCTGCCAGGAGGGGACTGGAAGACTTTGGGGTGCTGAATCTTGCTGGCTGGAAGGACCAAAGGAGTCCAAAATTTCACAGTATCAGCAAAACAGAAACAGTGCCAGAAATGCAAACTGATGCTGCTTCTCCTGCTGCTGTGCATTTCCCAAGCATTGCTCGACTGACTGTGCCAATGGCTGGGGCTCATGTGTCCCAAATTTCAAGGCTCATCCTAACTAGAGCTTAGGCCCCAACTTAGCACCCAAGAAAGACTTAGGTAAAGGGAGCCTTCTGAGCCCAAAAGTCTATCCAAAAAAAACAAAACAAAAAAAAATTCAGACATAGTAAAAGCTGCTGCCAGTTATCACCTGGGCATCTCCTTGTTTTGACATTACTGTTCCTTTTGTACCTTATGCATTGCTCTCAGGCATGCCCAGAGTTGCCTTTGTCTGGATAGCTCAGAGCCGGTTTTCTACCCAGGCTTGATTTTGGTCCAAGAACTAGACAGCTGAACAGCTAAACAAGAGGCAGCCCCAGTGCAGTGCGTGCTCCAGGAGCATATATAACACATTCTTGGGCAGCTGAGAACTTCACAGTGTTAATAGTTGCGGTAATTTAAACAAGGCTGAAAGAGTAACCTCTCGCCATATGGAACACGCGTGCAGGAGCACACGCACATACTGCAGGGCACCTCTTTGGGCCTCTGTCTACCCAGGTTTATTTTTAGAAGCTCTAAGGAAAGCTCTGCTCTAAGTGTTAGGTAGACTGTTGTAGATGGGGTTTCCATTTCCTTATCAGCCTGAAAGGTCTCATTCCGTTGTTTCCCCAGGGAGAAACTTTCACCACTGCTTGCCTTGGGCTTTTTCATTGCTTTTGCCTATATACCAAAGGCTCTTGATTTATATCTACTGGAGTCTCCATAACCTTGCCATTTGTGCAAGTAGGAGGACACCTTTGCTGAGAAACTAATGTTCATTAGCATAAAATGCTTTTTTTCATTTGTAGTCCTCTCTGCATAATAGCTATGAAATTATAATGTGCTATATATATATATGTATATATATATAAAACATTTCTCAAAACAACATTAAGTCACAGCAATGACATCCTAAGGTATGCAAATCATTATTTTAAATAAAAACACTAAAATTGTTATGGTCCGCCTGTCAGGCACTTGAAATTGTCTTGCTTTCTGAGTAAATTTGGGTTCAGAAAATTTGTTTGCTTTAAAAGAAATATTGATGCAATCCATACATACGGGTAAGCAACACTTTTTGTAAGTGATATCACCATCCAAACTCAATTATACCTTGTTTGCTACATTTGTCAGAGCCTGAGAGGGATTCTGTTTGCACACTGTGCCATTAGTCCAGTAATCACTTCAATAGTGTCAATGGGCACCAATTAAATCCCATGAAATCTTTTATGAGTGTTTGAAGTAAAATTTATGCTAAAAGAAGAATCAAAGTTTCTAGGACTTGGTTTCCTACTGCAAGACACAAACAATTTCACTGAGAGTTATTCTTACCCAGAGTTAGAGAAGTGACTGCCTGACTCCTTAGTAGCTTGTGCTGCTTGCTCTGAGTTACAGCATCAAATCATTTACCTCAAGCAATGCATGTTTTATTTATGCATTAGCTTGGAAAAGGTCTCTTCAGGGACATAAACCAAAATTCTTGTATTTGTTCCTAAAACTAATGCTACTCTAAATCTGCTTGGTTGTTATTTTTTGCCCTTGAAATGGGGTCTCTCTGTTGTAAGCACATGTTTCAAAGCTGCCATGTGGGACTCAAAGAGTCATTTTCACAATCTGCAAACTCTTTTAATAAATCAGAATAATTTCTAGTTTGTTTACATTTTAGTATTTCATAGCTTCCTATTTGGGCCAAAAGTTGATTTTACTAGCTTTAAGTGTAATTCAATATTACACAAGGGTTTATAATTTCTGATGTAAACCAAGCATAACTACCATTTAATTTAGGCCACTGTACTAAGTATACTTTTCTTCATTTCTTCTCTTTCTCTTGTCTATTTACACAATGTGATGTTTAAATTGTTTGTCTCAGTAATTTTGTTCAACATTTGGGATTTTTGGCATATATATTCATGTATTTGGACACTGTGATCAGGCTTCAGTCTTACTTTTGGCTTCTCAAATGTGCCATACAAGCCATTGCTTCTAGCGCTTGAACACATGTCTGCATCTGTTCTGTATCAGCCTATCTTTTCTTGATAATTGGTTGAGAAAAGAATAAAAGGACTTTGATTCTCATCCTTTCGGTATTTCACGCTTACTTGGGTGGCCAAATGTGACTGAAAACAGTCCTAAATACTCTGAGCTTATATCCATTTAAATACAATTTAAAATTTTCTCAGAGAATCTGTTGGGTTTGGTTGTTTGAGTTTTTTAGTACACAGTAACAACTGTATTTTGCTGTAGTCACGCCCATCTTCTTGGTATTGCAGTGACACTTTGAAATGAACCTTCTTGATTTATGTTGGCTCTAGGCAGGCCCCATAAAATTCTCCTGAAGATGGAAGATGACACAGACAAAGCAATAATTTTAAAATATTTGAGTGAAAATAGGCACATGGAGCAAAAAGAATAGTCTGAGTTTCCATCAGTTAGAATATCCCAAATAAATATTACACATTTCTCTTAGCATTCCATATTTTTCTGCTTTCAGTCACACCCCCCCTCCTCGTGTACATCAGAAGCCAACATAAGAGGAAGGCAGGCTGAAGCTACAGCTGCTGCTTTGATATGCTGCCTCATGACAACCTAGTTCTGTCAGATCTGATGTTGTGAGGCAGTTTTGCTCTTCCATGGAAGTGGGAATAGAGCAGAACAGGCAGATGTGAACCCTGATTTAATCCTTCACAATCCCTTCATGCTCAGCACCACTTTCATTTTCACTGAGCCTTTTTACTGCAAAGATCAACCCCTGGTTTTCATCTTCCTATGGACAACGGTGTTGTGACCTCAAAGTTGTGGTTCTCCTCTGCTTCCCCATGGGCAGAATCACAGAGATAAAGGTTCTCAAATCTGCATGGTAAGGAACTGAAATTTAACACGAGAGTGAATCCTGTGGTTTAAGTGTACCTCTATATGTGATTTCCCAATCACTGCATCTTTTATTGCTTTTTTGCTATAAAAAGTGATCATTGCAGAGGTAAAGGAAAGCTCTTACATCAACCAAGTGTAACCCTCACCTCTATTCTCTGGCTTTTTCAACCTTTCACAGTTTTTGTGACTGGAGGATGACAGACACATTTGGCCAAGCAGCCTAAATGTAAAAACCATACTTTTACACACAGTTGTAATCTGGAAAGAGGAGTCTCTACAACTTGTGGGCCAAATGGGAGCGAGACAGAAGCAGCAGAACCTGCAGCACAGCAGTCACCCAGGCCTATGCCAGAAGGAGAGTGCCACCAGGGCAGGCACACATTAATTCAGCAGACCTTGGCAGTGTGGCCACAGCGAGCATGAACCTCATTCAAAGTTACACACCCAGAATGCTCTGGATACAGTCCAGAGCAAGAAGAAATGCAAGTACTGTTTGTTCAATCCACAAGAGACAAACCTCATGTCTTGCACAGTAGCCCTTCCTGCCTCAGAGTGCTCTGAACAGCAGAGTTCTTGAGAAATTGTGAAGAACCAATGAGGGTAAACACAAATGCCAAAATTGTTGTAGCATCCAGGCAAATATTTGGATTGTCCCAGGTACTTGTTCAAAGGATATGCAAGGATCTGTGCTACAGCAGTCACGCTCAGTAGGAGATTCTGATTATCTTCTAATGTTTTACTTCTGTCCCTCTAAAAGTACAGCTATAATGGAAATATGTCATTAGTTTTGCTGCTCACTGATTTCTTAATTAAAATTATCAGTCTCACAATGAGAAAACAGAAACACTCTTTGCATTGCAGTGGAATTGAAGCACTCAAAGGAAACAGTTTGAAAACATCCTACGCTTTGAAATCATAAGCAAAATACTCAGGAATGTAACACTGGCCAGATCATCCCATTTCTCTTCTCTTTTTCTGTCATTACGACACTCTGTCTGAAAGTAATAGAAGTAAGAAACCCTGAAGAGTGGGTTTTAGTAATTTTCTTTTTCTGGTTGTGGATTTTTAAAGAATACATGAAATAAAGGTTTCTTGATGCATTGTTTTGTCATTTAGGAAACTGTTTTCCAAATATATGACAGTCATAATGAATTATTATTTTAAAATATCATTTTTCTCTTGATACTGCTTAAAATTATCATGTATCATGGTATGCATCTCTCTTTCTTAAGTACCTAAATATAGTATATAATTTAAGTATGAGCCAGATCTCTGTAAAAGCCATCAAATAACCTGAACTTCTATAACTAACTTTCCAAGTAGCACATTCTGATTTACTGCTTTCCTGCTAATACAAGAAGGAACAATAGGGCTAGAATTTCTTTCAGGGCTGCCTTTTGACAAAAGTGGTGAAGCCTATGCACCAAAAACTCTTTGTAGCATTTATCATCTCTCTCCAACATTATTTTTTTTTTAAAGTCTAAATCTGAGTTTACTTCTTTTTGTTCATGTATCAGCCTTTTTATATAAGTAACAAGTGTTTGGTGCTCGAGGATAAGATCAAAGTCTTGCTTCACAAAGTATACCTTTCAGAAAATCTTGTTCTTTCTGGCATTTTCCATCCCAAGAATTCAGCAGTCAGTTGGAGAGGAATGAGAAGGGAAAATTTCTGGGGGCTGAGCAGCAGAGTTTAATATCCAGAACTGAAAAGTCTCCCAGATGAATACAGCAAACCAGACAACCCAGTAGACACGAACTCTGGCGCATAAGCTGCAGATAAATCTGTGCATGGACGATTACCTCCACAGCCCAACGATGTCAGTGGAAAGCCATGAGAGGTGAGGATTTGTGGGCAGAACCTTGGCTTTGCTCAGGTTCGGGAAGCTGCTCAGGTATTCCATGTCTTTGTAAAGTGAGACAGACTTCAGACTCCTGCTGCCATTCCATACCTTTACAGTAGGCCGATTCAGTTCAAGTCACTGAGAATTAATTGCGGGCTGTCACGTTGAGCTGGATGCTGCACTCAGCCTTCATTGCTGGGAAGTAAGCTCCATATCTTGGTCAAAGGCATGAGTGGAAATAAGATTTTTGTTTTTTCATCCTGTTATTATCTCCTTTTTTTGCTACGCAACAAAACTTATTCAATATTGCCCCAGTTTTGGTCATGCATGAGGAGACACGAACAAAGAAAAGGTGAAATTGGACTTCCAGGAAAGTTTCAAGGGGTATTTGATTGTTATGTAACTAAATCAAAACAATTATGCTGTATTTTTTTTACTTCCATGACAAAATTCTATTCACAACTAAATTCTTAATGCCAGTTTATAAACGTTAAAGGCATATGTTCTATCCATACTTCATTATAATCCAGTCATCACTTATGAAATACAGAAGAAATGTGTTTTATTCATTTATTTCATAATTTTGTTATTCCAAACTTAGATACATATTTTGTAAGTATTTTTAGTTCTGTTTCCTCTTATTGTCTGTACTTGTTTCTCCTTTCCCGATGTTGTCTATGCTTCGCCAAAAAATAACAGATGTCCCATTAATTACTGATGTAGAAGACTGACTTTACTTGCTGAAGTCTTTAGAGGAAAGCAGGGGAGTCCTCTGAATAAGTCAGACTTCCTGGTATCTTTTCCTTCACTCTATCGCTGCTTCTATTCTCTTTCATTAGACCCCGTCACTCCTTAAAATCATATTTTTCTCCCAGAATGCTCTTCTGAAAGGTTTTTCTCTCAGGAATCTAAGCTACTTTATTCTGATTTTAGACAGACCAAGGGAAATAACTGATTGCCTTAAATTTGATTTGTTGCATTTGTCTATATTGAGTTCCACAGATGACATCTTAATTACTTTCATGGTTTTTAGTTTAGAGAGTTTTCTAGGAACAAAGCACATGACTGAGAGGAAGAAGCATCTATGGCTGTTCTGCCTGACATTTTGGGTTAGCATAGGTATGCTTTTTAAAATCCAGTTCTTCCATTCTACCACCTCTAACACAAGTGTTTGCAAGAAATACCTGCATGTACACTTTGAGATACTACAGTGAAGGCTCACTGAAAGGCAATTTACAATCACTATGGCCATTATAGCCTTTCCCCTTTAGCCTTTAGTACAACATAGAAGGCTAATGGTGCTGCAAAGTTTTCAATTCCTTAATAACATATACTTTTGAGTTCATTAACTTGAGCTGTTGTCTGCACTGAATAAAAGTCATGTAAGGAGTATCATTACAGAAAATGAGGATAGTAGCTCAGTATTTCTTGGAGCACCAGTGTTGTGGCTAGAGCTTCCCATATCATAGCCTTGCAGTTCTGTGTGAACAGGGCTCTGAAAGGCTCTGAGCCTCTCCACTTGGTATTTTCCTGCTATATTCACTTTAAGAAATACAGACTCCTGTGATTTTGGCTATTACTTTTCTCTGGCATAGCTGAATTATTTTATAGGACACAAACATTCCCACACTTCAGCTCACGTCTCTGGCAAGACAGCAGCCACAGTTCCTCCAGAGCCAGAACGTATGGAAGGCAGCCATACAGCTGACATAGGTTGATTTAAAAGACTGGTGGAGGAGAGTGAAGTAATGAGTCCTCCAAAACAGGAGGCTCTCTGAAGAAACTATTGCTGCTGCATGACTGACCTTTCCATTCATCCCTTCTGGTCTCTGCTAAGAGCATCTTGGCCTTCATAAAACATGTTTCCAAAAAAACCTTGGACTAAATGGAGAGAAAAGACATTCTATCTACTGTACTCAAGGTTTTTACTTCAGGTGTTCATTTACCTTTCAGAAACCCTTAGGGTTTAATTTCTTTTTTGCCACAATTTTTTTTTTCTGTTTCAAGTACTTACCAAACTGGAACAACAGGGAAATCCTCAAGACCCTTAGACCGTGCTCTAACAAAGTGCACATTTATGAATTGCAATATGGATATTTATGAATTCATCAATTACAATATGCGCAGATTCTCGGGAGTGTCCTGTGCAGGGACAGGAATTGGACTTTGAAGATCCTTGTGGATCCTTCCAACTCAGGATATTCCATGATTCCATGATAGTTATTGCAGTCCTAGCCTCCTTTTCAGTCTCTTGTCAGGATACACAAAGAATAATGATAATGGGAAAAGACATCTTTTGCTGGTTAGATTATGTGTTTGTGTTTTACTGCTAGCTGGGTCATAGGTAGTGAACAATGCCTGCAGGAGCTCAGGGGGATAACTGTCTTGATAATCTGTGCTGTAGCCCAGCATTGTTCCTGTTAAGTGCCATCTGCACACAAAAAGCAGAGTATTCCTGTGGACTGCTGTTTTTCTTCATGCAGGCTTTGTCACTGATACAGCTAAAAAATTATTTAGTGAAATCATATCATGATATGAATATTTTAGTCCCATTCTTTCAGTACTCAATTTTATTTTTTTTGCATAGAACTGTTCACATCCTAATAAACATTCAGCTTAGAGTATTTAATTAAGAATATTATTCTTAAGCTAAGAAGTCATGTTAAATTTAGCCTAAACAGGTTAGGTGAAAATCCAGAAGGTATGGCTTTAAACGACTTTTATGAAATGTTGTCCTGACCTAACTGGGATTATTCAGGTATTTAATATTAAGTGAAAAGTTTTGCTGAGCTATGACCTTGTGTAAGCATAATATCCTTCTTGCTTTTAAAGAATTAGGGGGAAATATGGGAAAGCTAAACAAGACAAACTCAAAAAAGATGTGCAGCTTCCCTGGAATATCAATCTGTAGACAGAGAAGAAAAAAAAATAAAATCAAATGAAACACCTGAGAAATTGAATTCAAGGTAAACATGAGTAAAAAGCTTCTCTTGAAAGATAATACATAAAATTTATGAATATATCTATGCCAAAGACTTTTTTTATTTCTTGTTAACATTACATTCCAATAGCTCATATAGAAAAAAAGAGACAGTTTAAATTTTTTTTGAGTTATTTTAACATTGCAAGGTAAGACTGCCACTTTATCCTATGGTGATGGGCTGTTAATTTTCACGTAATAGATAGTAATTTTTGAAAACTTTTATTGGTACTGCAAATAAACTCTCTGTGTTTAAGACACATGAAACTAGAAGGTTGACGTTATGACACCTTTTCTGTGTGGGACTTCTGTATATTTTCTTTCCTGTATCATTATCATAATAATATAATCTATCATTTCCAGTTTCAGAAGGCAAGAGTCTATAAAATATTCTGGACATTCAGGTGATATTGTCCAAACTACTCACTCTGTTCATGCACATTAAGACAGCACAAAGTCATGTGACCTTTATGGTTATGCAACCTTGCATTATAATTTTTAGAGATTAGAAAGAAAAAGAAAACAAAACAATAACAACAACAAAGAACCAAACAAGCCACAAGGAACAACTGAAGACATTCTGGTGACTCTGAAAAGAACAACTTCAGGTACAGTTTACATGAAGTATTCTGGCACTTCTTCACCCAGCTGTAACTGTTGCTTTTGCTAATTTCTAAGTTTATCTTAAAACTCAGAGGATAACTCTTGTTCCTGGCATGATGGTCAATCTTCTGTCCACCAAACAGTGACCATACATGTGACAGGTTGAACCCTTTTTGGGGAAAAATGGGAAGGGAAACACTCCGTTTCTCTCCAGGTCCCCGTTACCTGAGCACAGTGCAATTTCATACCCGTGTCTCTCAGCTGGCAGAGGAGCTTTTGGGATCACACATTATTTAAAGAACAGTGATTTTACCAGTGCTCCTCAGCCTGAAAGGCAAATGTTGGAGAAAGATTTTGAGTGGTTTATAAAATAATGAGAAGAATGAGAGACGGAATGGTTCTCTGCTGCCCTGAGCTAGAGGGCACTGAATGAAACTAGCAAAAGACAGCGTCAAACTACACAAAAGGATTAGTTCTTCCCACAACACAATGAAGTTCAAATTGCCAAGGCCCTGGGCCCTGCCATGGGATGCTCTGAATGCTGCTTGTATAGGTTCAGAATTCTCCCAGAGAACTCACAATGAAAACAACCAAAAAAAAAAAAAAGAGGCAAATCACATTTGGAAACTATTAAACACAGAACCACTGCTTGTCACTTAGGAAATCCCTTAGCTGTACATTGCTAGAAACTATTTTACACCAGGAGAGTGTCAGTTTCTAGTTGCTCTGCTCTCACACTCTTCCTGAGGGGTCTGTTGGTCACAGCTCAAACTGGACTGTGGGTCTGAAAGGGTCTTTAGTGTGACCCCGTATAAGGGAAATCATGTCCTTGTTCTAAGTCAGTGAATTTTGCAGAAAAGCCCCTGGTTCGTCAGTAATAAGACAGTGTTAAGTGAAGTTCAATACGTTTCTGACCATGAACCAGCAGTCAGACCAGGCAGTGCAGTGCTGAATTGCAGCTGCCTGATACTTCTGTAGAAACATCTACCATACTGCAACATCTTACTCTGAGCTGGGCACACATCACATGTTTACAAACATGTTTTGGACAGGAGAGGGACAGTTTTCTTATCTGTGATTTTTATTCCCTGCTATGTTGTTTGTTTTTTTTTTTTAATTCACGGAATAAGGCTATGCTGAGAATGCTACTCTGTGTGTTAGTCTTAAATAGCTAGAAATATTTACAAATCAGGTGTTTTCTCTTGTAAATATCTAGATCTCTACTATTTACAGCTCATTTAAATTTAAAACAATCCTATGGGGCAACTTCAGAACTCCTTGAAAATACGAATAAATAGTCAATAGCCATTATAACAAAAAACATTCAAGATTTTGTATGTCTGAAAGTCTGTCTGAAGCCCAGCGAAACAGTCTCTCTCATAACTGAGTTCTTAAAATTGAAATCAAAATCTCATGGCAGCAGATTATTTCAGGCAATACTGGGAGGGAAATAGGGTGGGAATAAAGGAAATTATTTATATACTATAGAGCACACATAAGTATATAATGCAGTAGCCATACATCTGTGGTTGCAGAAATAAAACACACTGAGTTTCAAAGGTTTTGCAGGACTTTGTGTAAGTCATGGCTAATGGTGACAAGAACAGGACCAGAGTATTTAAACTGTTGTTACTTTATCAGTGTGCTTAGACAGGAATAGCACATAGTATTGTTTTCCACAATTATAGTAATTTGCAGAAGTCAGACTATGTAAAAAACAGAAGACGACTGACGCTGTTTCTCTTAAAGAAAAGAGGAAAGGAATTTTTAATGATGACTTTGTCTTCAGCGTAGAACACAAAGTAGTTTGCCTGCATAGAAGACAACAGCAGATGAAATTTGTAATGGAGGCAGAGAGAGCAAGACACAGACCACATAAATATGCACAGTATGTTATTTTCACTCATTCCAAAGTCTGTAATTCAGAAAAGATTTGCAGACTGTTCTTTTAATTTACCAAATAGACCCTTTCCATACTCTTCTTTGTTCTGCACAAGACTAAAGTGCAAATGATGATTTGCTCTATTTATTTTCTTTGTTTCTAACCAAGTCTTTGGTTAAATGGTGTGCAGTTGAGAATTTGAAAGCCTCACACCCCTATAATTTTCACACTAGAGTAATCCTGCTCCAAAAAGTAGTTAAGCTGGTAGTCAACCACACATAGATCTTGACCCCTCTGCTCTTTGAGTTAGTGAAGAATCCTGTTTTGTTTTCTTACTAATTAACTGATGGCTACATTTTGCTTTAAACCTTTCTTTCTTATCTTCCTGAGGAAAAGACACTGTTTTTGTTGCTTAAGTCATGTGTGCATTTTAATATTGGGTCCATTTCTTTTGACAGACTGACATAAGCCTTACTGCTTGCTAATACCAAGGTGGGAAAACAGTTGTTTTTTAAGGGAATGGGCTTGGCATAGTCTAATGTTTCCTTTCAGTTACATATTCTCCCATTGTCAGGTTGTCTTTTCACCATCACTTCTGGTTTAGAATTGCTTAAATCTACTCCCAGTTTGCCCACATGTACTGTAGTCCTGCATGGAGTCAAACATCAGATGTGAGATGAGGTATCTTCTTTCAGTCTCTGTTACCCTGACACTCTGTTCAGTGCTTTGCAATATCACCCATTGGTTTAGCTCATGTCTTTTTTCTCCACTATGAAGATTTGTTAAAAAAACAAGTGCCCACATAATAATTTGTAACAATGTGTATTTACTTTTAATTCCTGATTCCTGGACTATGAAGTGTGAATATGAAGGTGCTCACACAGTGAATATATGTGTGTGTTTTATAAACAACTCTTACATCCTAAGTGATCATAATTAAATACTGAGATTGTCTCTGATGTAAAACATACCTTCACTAAAATCTAAATTTCTCAAAATCCTGCTTAAACTCCTTGGCAATCCTTGTGGAGAATTGTTCTCTAACAAAGGAAGCAACACGAATTCAAGGAGCAATACTATCTAGCAAAGCTGAGTTATAATTTTATTCCTGGCTTCTACAACACAGACCTTTACAAAAGGTTCAATATAAAATCTAACGCTACCCACGCTGTCAGGAAATATGCTCTCCCTTAGGTAGCATCTCACATCCCCTAGGAAAACATGTGGGTTAAAGCATCCAATCCTTTAAGACCACATCATGTTGCCTTAAATTTAACAGGAACAGCCTTAACTGTTTGTATTTATAGGATACATCAGTTGTAACATGTTCCTATTTCTTTGAAACTTTGAGTGTTGACTTCCATATCAACGTCTTTTAGAAAGAAAGGAGAGGAGAGGAGAGGAGAGGAGAGGAGAGGAGAGGAGAGGAGAGGAGAGGAGCTGAAAAAAAAAAAAAAAAAGGAAACAAAAACCCCAAAGTGATTCATTCTGAAGCTGAAACACATGAAATTTATTTACAGCATATATTTATTGGTCATTATAACATTGAAAGTTAATGACAGTTTATGTGTTTTCAAGAATAAAAAGTCCACTGTTCATTTTTTCCCAGGGTTTTACAGATCTCCATGCTATCTAATCTAATGTCCACAAACCCACTGTAAACACAGACTGATGGAAAGTAAACACTGAAGCCTCAGTATCAGATAAACAGAACACTGAAGATTGAAATTTTTTTTCTTCCCAACTTAATTTACAGCAAATTTTCCATATGTATCAATTCTCGTGTGACTTTATAAACTTTGCATTGTTTTGTTTGATGAAGTCTAGAGTTTTGCTGACTATACCGAGGCTTTGATCATACTTACAGTAGATAGGAATTCTGAAAGTAAAGGAGGTGCTGTGTACAATAACAAAATGTGCACTATTCAATACAGAGGTCAAGAGGAAAATATTTTTCATTTCTTCCAGGGAAAAAAAATGTTGTAAGATCAATGTCTTAACTTTTGTGAGAGCTTTTGTATGATTTTTGTAACTTTTTTGTGCTTCTCTGACAGCAAGACTTCCAAAAAAGAGAGAAGCATTTGTGGGAACTTTTGGAGACAGGCGGGAAAAGTTGTGTGTAAACATTGCTCCTTCATTTCACAGAAGCTGGGAATAAAAGTCCAGAAAGTGGTCTTTAATGAGCTAAGTAAGGATACCGAAAGACCATTTGATAAATAACACTGTAGAGGAAGACAGTGAAATGTTTTATAAGGAAAAGGATGCTTGGCCAGTTGAGGATTATAGTATTAGGGAAAACCAAAGTGATGAAGTGTGAAACAAAAAAGTGAGGAATTGTGACCAACTTTATGTCCAGACACTACTATGGGTGTTTTAGGAAAAAATTAATTTTTAAGCATATTAAAAATAATAATAATTTCATGTGTGCCAGCATAGGTAGAAGCTAATTTTGCAGATGCAGTCTAGGTATCTAATACTTCGATTTTTCAACTGGCTCGGAAAGTTCATTCAGCACCAGTCTGAAATTTTCTAATTAGGAAATACCAGGGATATTTTTATCGAAAAAGTTGCAGGAAATGGTGCATTAATAGTATTTTCTTAAAAAAAATCAGTTATATTTCTCCCTGAGTTGTCTGAATAGAAAATACAAAATCGATATGTTGAAGATGGAAATAAAAGTGCAGGACAGTGAACAGGGCAGAGGTGTAAAACTTGGTCCAAAATGGAAAAGGCAGATGTGGCCAGGACAAAGGAACTGCAATCCCAACATTCCAGAGAAATGAGTAACAGCTTTTGCAAACACTCCCCTACAAAATTGGTGCTTCGTTTTCTGTGTTTGGATCATCAGAGGTATTTTCAAAGTTGAGAATTCAAAGACATTCAACACTGATGCAAATTCCTAACTTGCTTTTGCCCTGATTTTAATTAGGCATTCAATAGCTATTCAATCAATGCATTAATTTAAGGTTTTCAAATAAACTAGTGTTCTTTTATTACATAACATGCACATACAAATGTCTGCAGCACCAAAAATACCAGTTTATCCAGGTCAGTTAGAATGATTCTGCTCTTGACAAATTTATGAATAAACATTAAAGAAGGGACACACCTTAGAAAAGAAATGTCCAGGCATTTTTTTCCACTCAATACATTTGCCATAAATTTTCAAGAAACATCCAAGCAGCTTTTAAATAAATGTGTCCTTCAGGAAGATCATATGCCAGACATGTCAGAAATTTGCTTCTATGGCCAGATTGATGAAAGTTTAGCAGACAGATTGATACCTCTCTGCTTCTGCTGCAGCAATGTCTAAAGTAACTGGCTGGTCATTTTGTGGGTGGTTCTTTTGCTTTTCAAATTCTCAACTGAATAGTTGTGACTCTGTCCAGACCCTGTCCTTCCCAAAGTACACAGAGCTTGGGGAAAGGAAAACTAACAACTGTGAAACTAACTTGAACATACAAATATGCTTTCCAATGCAGTCATCTCATGAAAGAGACCAAACCTTTGAAAACCAAGGGTAGCTTATAATAAAATATATTATATTAAACCATATAAATAGATTGAGAGTTTATTTTTTCAGATAAAGAATTATAGGTTCAGGTAGATACATCAAAAGTAATTAAGAAAAAATCTGAACCAAGAGAATGTGTTGAAACCATAAAATTATATAAATAGACTCATGAGGTCTACAGAAAAATATAAGTGCTATTGCTCTGCTAATTAAGAAATTGATACTCAAATATGTAATTTTATAATTTGGAAAATCAATGTTTTTAAAAACTACACCTGATTTTCAAGATCTCTTTATGAAGATAATTTTATAAGGCTCAAAATTTGCCCATCCCAAAGGGGCTGTATGCACTGAGTTGCAAAGGGTAAAGGTCCATGAAGCAGTTTTGTTGTAGGGTTATCTCATTCCAGAGTGTGATCAGGAGCACAAAGGGGTCATTCCTCATATTAACTTAGTTCAGACATCATTTCATTTTATTTCTTAATTTGCCAAAATGTCTTGACTCCAGTTCAGATCAATGGGTGGAGGTTGTCAGGAGTAAAGCAGATCTGTTGCTCTGTTGTTGCTGGCTTTGCCTCATGAGTTTGGAGGCAGCAGGCAGCAGCAGAGCTCCTCCTGCACGCTCCCCCAGAGGCACTCACGGAGCACAAGGACTCCAGCAGGGCTGGCAGGGCGGAGGTGTCAGCCTTCCTGCATTTCTGCTCTGTCCCCGTGTGATCTGATGCTCGCTCTAGTTTTCTTCCATTCATATGACTCAAATATCAACCTCTTGCCCGTAAAACTCCTTGGCGTGGGTCCTGCTGAACCCCAAGAGTCTTATTGTCCCTTACATCCCTTTTCCTGGTCACTACACCAACGCCCATCCTACATACCTTGATAGCTCAATCCTTGAATAGCTGATACTCTGTAAGTTTTTGCAGTAATTTTTAACTGCTTTGGTAGGTAATTCTTTTGACGATTAAAATGAGCTGCGTTTGAAAGTAGAGCAAAAAGGCAGAACTGCCCAGTTAACTCAACAGAGATTAGATGGTAACTCAGCAGATAAACATGCTTTCATGGAAATAGAGCTGGCTGAAGATAAAGATCACTAGTTAAAACATGCAAAGTATTTATATTAATGTGCAAATATGCCACATGTGAAAGGAATGGTTTGCAATACTTACTTTACAATCTCACACATGTGAAGACCATTTTACAATACATTTGGCTTCAACATTATAAAGTGTCATCTTATAACTGAAATTAACACTAAAACCACGAGAACTGAGTATATAATTTGAATTTGACCCAATTGTCAAAGCAAAAGGTAAAGAAGAAATACTGTAAGCTCTTTGGGGCAAACTTTTCCATTTGTGCTTGCAGAGAAATAGCAGCACACAAGGAAGTACCAATTTAGATGTCCTTAATTTTTTATTGCGTTAGGTGGTTTAAAAAAAAATCATTAGTGTGATGACTATGAAACTCTGCAACGTAAAAAGAGCAAGCAGCCTCTAGTTCTTGATTCCCTTAAGATAGCTGAGAGACTGCAGGGTCAGCCAAGTAGTGACTTGTTGATGCAGTGGCTTGCTTGTGCCTTGCTGGCCGTCTGTGGGGTTGCTTTATAGCTCCTTGGGGACAGGAGTGAGGGGGTTGGAGAGCAGGCTCTTCAGCTGTCACAGGTCTGAATAATTCATCGGAAGTCTCATCATTGGGGTTTTTTCTTCTGTCCAACTTGACTCCAGATGTTCCCAGTGCTCCTTGTTAATCCAATGATATGCAATTGGAATGAGAATTAATCAGAAGCTCCAAAAAGAAAAATGCAGTAAGTGAAAATGGCAGGTATATACACCATCCAAATGCTGTTCAGAGTCTTGTATTTTACAGATGGCCAGATTCCTGCTGTTGGAAATAAGGCAATATGCACCAGAGACCTATTTCTACCTCATAGTAGATGCTCTCGCCAGAGTGACAGGAATTTTTTTTTAAAATCTCCTTCAAGACACAGTTCAGATGGATTTGAACCTGGATTCCCAAGGAGATCAAGTCAGTCTAGATATGGTAAGTGTAACATTTGTAAAATCAAAAGTGCTTCAACAATAGAGTACAGAAAGTCTCTTTGTATTGACGCAATAGGGTTGTGATGTTTGCACTGTTTGACATTTCCAGGTGTCTGCCTTGTGTGTTAATCAGCTCATTGAAAAGAAAACACCGCACTTAAAAATTGCAGAACACAGTGTCTTCTCATTTTCTTCTGTACCCAAAATTGCTTCCTACAGCCATTCCTGAAGTGGCAGGAATAACTCTATGGTACAAGTATTTCTTTCATGTGCCTCTTTTGCCTGACACTTCCACAGAGACAGAAAATAGAGAAAGATTTTTGTGTGTTTATGCTTGCTTTCCACTATTCAGCTCATTAAAAAGACCTTGTTGTGTCTATCAATGTACTTCATAACTACTTTAACACTTGCATAATGAGCATCTCTGTGTTTTGGACTTCTGAATTATTTTAAACAGACTCTTCAAAGTTCCCTTTCAGCTTTAAACCTATCAGAATATCAGACTTCAATATCAGTTCCAGAAAGCACCAGATTCAGAATTTCTGGGAAGGTTTAATAGCTATTTTTCTCTTTTGAGGGATCATTAGCTCTGCCTGAATAGATTAAAGATTCCTTGCTCATTTTATATGCCAAAATAGCCAATGCACTGGGTCCAAAGGAAAACTAGTGCACATTGTTAGATTGATAATATTATAAGTTATTCAAGGTCAAATTCTTTGAATAACTTATGGTTTGAATTATTTTTCTCTCTTTGCATAGCAGAAATTTCAATCCACCGTACTTGTGTACTTTCACAATTACCACATTAAAAACATCTTATGAATATTAAAGTATTGCTATTGAGAGCTTTGTAGCTTTTCAAAGATACTGATGAGATGAATTTTCCTAGCGGTCATTTATTTGAAAACAGTGTTTCAATAAATGTTTAAAGACAAGCTCTGAAAAGACACTTCATTCTGACTTTGGAAAGGTTTTTAAAATAATTGAAGGGAAGACTCCATTCCCCCCACTCCTCCCATGCTCGTGTATACGAAATGTTTGATTTATGTATATGTAGTTTTTTCATTGAAACTGTATTTACAGGTCATCAAAAAAAGAATATGATCAAAATCCGTTGTTAAAATTTAGTATGCTGTCTGTTCATCTTCATTAGAAAGCTGCTTTAAGGTAAAATTCATAAATACTCTGATCACTAAAATGATGGTGCTGTAAGTTTGCACTTCACATGCCCACACCTCATCCTACAGGACACAGCTAAGTTAGGATGTTCACATTTTTCTTTATATCAGAGTTCTGGCCAATATGATAAATAATGCCTGTTTGCTCCAACTCTGTTTGCAGAGTCATGTTCAGATTGTGTGTCACTTCATACAGCTTGGCACCTTACTGGATGGCAGGTTCTCTGGGGGCTGGGGAGCTACCTCAGCACAACCAAAATAATGCTGTGACTACTGTTTTATTTGTGTCACAATGCCCTCTGCACTGAGGGGTAGATACACTTAGGCTTTACTATGACATATGTGAGATTTCATTGTAAAGGGAGGTACTGACATTTGAACCTTTTTTATGGTAACATCAACAGGTATCAGTTTTCAGTCTGTACAGCACAGTGGTTACAAATCCTTACCAAACATGTCATGAGACTTCCATTCTCTTGATGTTTCCTGAGGATGTTGCCCTTGGATCTGTTGAAGATGCCTGCAGCAGCAGGAATCCAGTGTGTCAGGAGCAGGGTCTGCCCCGAAGGTAGCTGTTAACATGGGAAGCAGCTATAACTATGAGGATAATCAGGATCTATCCCACTAAGAGTTCATAAATCTTTCCATGATCTTTTTCATCAATTTTAACAGTGGCACAGAGTGGTGGCACACACACACACACTTCACCATTTCACACCAGAAGGTGACTTAAAGCAGGACAAAGGTTTCACAGCAGTGCTGTATCGTGTGACAACCTGTTGCAACACATGACAGATTTGCTGTTTCTTTTGCCACTGAAGTTGCAAGGTGTGCTGTGAATCCCTCTGCCCCAGCAGCAGAGCTCGGCGGGGCTTTCCCTGCCCAGCCCTCAGGCCCCAGAGCCGGGCACTTTGCCACTTGGCTGTGCATGTGCAGGGTGTGTAAGACAAAGCTGCAAGGATCTTTTATTCTGTTTTGCAATGTGGAAGCAAGTACATACTCTTGCCAGTATTTTTTTCATCATTAATAAGCTATAGGGCACTTGTTTTGTGTCGCACCCAGGCAAATGCACATGCACACACCTGCAGAAGGCTACCACAAAACTTTGTCTTGAGGTCATACCAGGATAAAGAGCAATAGACCAGGCAAGATTCTTTTTTTAAGTGTTGTTTCCCTAAAGCAGCGACCTTGAATCATGAAAATGGAAGGAATGTCACTTACTGAGAACAGGTATGGGGCAAAATATCTATTGAATGTTTTTCAATCATTCGGTGAAATTAGTTTGTTGATATACTTTGCACTGCAATGCCTGATTTAGCTTGGAACATAAACAGGAAGAGCAGCATAGTTCTCTATAAACTGTACTCACACAAATTTTTAGAAATTTTAACCGTTATAAGAATGTTAATTAATCTCCAGAAATTTTTTCTACATTGTAACTGTATTTAAGAAATACATGTGTTTCTTTTTTTTTATTTCAGAAATTCAACCAAAAATATAGAAGATCTGAATCTGGGGACCTGCACTATTTCGACATTGGTAGAGGACTAACAAATCAGCAGCATAAAGCTTCAAAAGGTTTTACTGCTTCACTCCCTGGTAGCACAACTCTGCTTCCAAATGGACCAAGAGTTTGATGGGAATGCCAGTTATATTTCTGAGGAGTAATGGCAAGTGTCATTTGACTCATGAGGATCAAGTTTGAAGTACATGACAGCCTTCATAAACTGAAATTCACTGAATATGACACTGGATCAGGACCATGATTCTGCTCATATCTTTATTTTGTATTTTTAAGAAATATCCTCTTTATGTCATAATTTCCTATTTGTTTAACACAAGAGTGGTTCTCAATAAAGTTCTCACACACGTAAAGATGGTAAACATGTAATTAGTCATTTTGAAATTTCATTGCTCTTCCAAATGAAAATCTTTCCTGCCCTTTCTAGGTAGTTAAAATGGTCACAGATGATGCCTTGGGAGCTGTAAAACTCATGGTATGCAGTGGTTTTGTTCAAAATGGCAAAACATAAAGAGGCACAGTAAGGCAGCTTATGGGAAAGATAGTACAATAACAACACTGGCCTCCTGACCTTTATAAATTAGGAAGTGCAGTTTTTAAATCAAAACCATCACCAGAAGCTCTGGGAATGCAAACAGGCTTAATTCTCTGTTGTAAAAAGAAAGAGAGATTTTCATAACAGCAGGTCAGACCTTCAGTCCTGTGTACATGTCCACTTTTTTCATGCATTCCCAGGAGCTGTGTGCTCTGCTGGCCTTGTGAACAGGCAGAGGCCAGTGGGGGAGATGTGGCGTGAGTGGCAGGGGATTGGCACTCTTTCCATGTCAGTGAGATGCAGAGTTGCCCTGGAGAGGTAGGATTGAATAGTCCTTGTGTTCTGCCAGGGGATCTCTGTGTAATCAAGAGTCTCCTGTGATGCCAACTGGATTGTCTGAATGTAGGCACTGCTGTAAACATCAGGAAAGAGTGACCCACCCCAGAACTCCAATCTTAGAATACAAACTAACTACACAGTGACATTCACTGAGAGATTCTCCAAACTGCTTCTGCTTTTATTTTTATGCATGCAAGATTGCTTTAGTGGTGTGGTGGGGTTGCCCATGTCTTCATTTATGGCTTTGCTCCCAAAATCATGGCTATGGTACTCTTCTGTAATCACAATACTCACCTTATAGTCTTGTTTTCCAATGTAATCATACCAGGATATTCACTGTTCTGCCATTTGAAGAAAGGATGTTTATACCATTCAAATATGTATTTAATTAACTGGATTGGACCATTTTATGAATTTTCCATGTGTTAGAAAATGATGTGCTGAGAAGAATACTTTCTTCTATTAAGGAATAAGAAGATTTCACACCTCAAAGCTGTTTATAAAAAAAACCAGTTATATTGTTCCACTATAAAAAACATATTTCTCCTATTAGATTTATTTCTACTTTTTCATGAGACACAATTGTTAGAAAAGGAGATAGAAAACATTCCTTGCCTTTAGAAAACAAAGAGTAAATGGAACCTGAATGAGGTTTAACAATTTTTTGATTCACAGAATAGTTTGAATCCAATTAATTGCATGTGTTTCAATTAAAGCTATGAAAATAATTGTTATTACCACTCTTCATGCCACAGAGTCTGCCGGGATGAAAATAATGAATGTGTGGTATTTTACTTTGGTTTTCCAGATCAGTCTTTCTAATTATTTAACATGATCACCGGAGTCTACCACAACTTGGTTATTACTACTTTGAGATGGTTTTGTGGTATCTTTTTACCCAGAGTACCTAACAAAACTTTCCCACACTTGCCTATCACAGCCCAAACAGTTCTCACTGCCATACAGTTCTCTGTTTGAAGTGGGGTTTTCTTTTCTGTAATATTAAAATGAAACCTATGAGCCCATAGAGAGCCTAGCTGTAAAATTAGTTCAGATTACTAGTACAACTACAAAACTATTTATGTTATTTTAATATCCTTTTCATATGCCATTATACCTGAAGTTGTTAATACAGACTTTGAGGCTCTTAAGTACCAGGTGATGATTTTCTGTCTTAGGACAAGATTCATCTTGAAAGGAAAAGTACTTTTAAGGCTGCCTTTGAAAAGCAGAAGGGATCAATCCACGTATCTAAATTTGGGTGCCAAGTTGTTGTTCTGTGCATGACATTGGACAGATGAATTCGTAAGTGCCGCCACTGTCCAAAGCAGATGTGTGATGGGCTCTATGACAATATGCTGGACTTAACAGCAGAGAAAAGAATGTGATGGGGTCATGGAGCAGAAAAAAATCCCACAAAATAGATGCTAAGAGAATCCTCGCAGTCAGCTCTCTAGGCCACCCACCCACCAGCGTGAGCAGCATCAGGGCTGGCCCCAATGTGGTACACTTTCCCTCTTTCCAGAAAAGCAGCTGGATGCTGTTTCTCCATTCTAGGAAATCAGTGTGCTCTCTGGGACACGTGGAGCACTTGCAGGCCAGAAGAGAACGTCATACCTGCCTCATACTGCCGGCCAGTGAAAACTGCTCTGACACTATTCCTGGGGACGGCTACTTCAGTTTTTTTCAGACTGGGATTTCATTTTTAGTGGAAGATTCTTGTGTTGCAATGTTCTCTGACCTACTTGCACATCTCCAGTGGCTTCATTTAGAATAAGGTTTTGGGTTTTGTTTCAAAAAATCAATTGTTTTGCCTTGGTAATTTCTTTTGTTTCTCAACATGCTAATATTGAACAGATCAAGAGTTAAAATGTTTAATCCTGTGTTCTTCTGTTTTCTGTTTTTTCTAAAGGATGAGTCATGACTATGGATGGCCTTTTGTTATTCTTTCGTAAACTCAAACAAGAATATTTATTCCCTCATTAGAAAAACAACAAATCTGCAAAGAGGAAAATGTGAAACAATGATTTTTGAAAGATTTTTGCCCTATCTTACGGTTACTGTTCCTTTTTCAATTCTAAAAAGAGTTAAAAAAAAAAACAAAAACACAAACCAAAAAAACAAAACAAAAAAAAATATAGAAAAGTGTTGAAAATATGTGTTGGATTGCTTGTGCTAAAGACTAAAGCCTGGAATGTTTTGATGCTGAGATCCCGCATGAACCAACAGCTAAAGCACAGTAGACTTGAGCTCTTCTGGGCACTGCATGTCCTGCCTGGAGCCATGGTGATTTGAGCAGAGCCAGCAGTGACTGAGTTGCATAGTGCACCTCCACTTGCTACACCAGCCCTGAGGTAGAAAATACATCTTACTTTTTAAAATAATTCTTTCTCAGGTGGCTCTTCTAATGAACTTAACATGGCTCTGCTACTTAGACATACAGCAAAACATTATTTTATTTTGTGATTGTGTAAAACTAAACATAGACACAAATGCACAACCAAGTTTACTCCTAAGTTTATAAATAATTTCCACCTTTTTACATTATTTTGATGTGCAATGACCACAAGTTACAGAGAACAAAAGCCATTACAGGTCAGTCTCCTGCCAGAAAATCTTGCAGCTGTTTCATTTAGTACTTCCTTAGGTGGATAGGACTGTGTATTTCTTTAAGAAGTGAAGGTCTGGGGTTTTTTTCCGTTTTATAGTGGAAATCTGGATTGGAGACAAGAAGAAAGGATTGATTGCAAAATAATTTTGACACCTCGCTGAAAAGGAGGAGCATCCTCAGCAAGGCTCTGAACATCACTGGCGACAAGAGTAGGTGCGTGTTCAGTGCACAAAAACCACGCCCTGGCCATAGAACTTGAATTCCCCAGCTTTCAGTACACCCAAAGGTCATTAAACTAGCTTGGCTGGTGTCCCTCCTGCTGCAGGGAGAAAATGCTGTGGGTGCTGTCTGCTTCACCCGTATGCAGTCATAGTGTTGGCTCTGCCTTAGAGCCTTCACAGCTGTGCTGTAACACAGTTAGTTCCCAACATGACTCAGATGAAGGATTTTATTTAATCTGCACAGGACTTTGGAAAAAAAAAAAAAAAAAAAGACAATTTTCACTTGTGAAAACCTTGAGGATGTGCAAAGCTGAAAAAAGAGCACATGTGAACAAGAGGCTGGGACACAAAAACTAATTGCCCATTGTGTTAGGATACAATTTCAGTGAAAATAGAAAAATGGGAGAAGAATGAAACTATTTCATTGACTTGGCTACCTTAATTCCTGGAATTGTCTGTTAAAGCAACAGTCATAATTTGCATTGCTTCTAGTTCACAAACAGGAATGATTAAAGAAATGCATGGGGGTTTGGTTTTGCTTTTTCTGTTGAGTGCCTCTAGATTCAGCTTTTCTTGTAGGTTCTTTCCCCCACTGTGCCTTTTGTCACTATTTGCACTATTTGCAGTGCTTTTTTAGTGTGAAACTATACATTCCTTTTAAAATTTAGAGATTCTTTACTACCATTAACATCCACACTGAACAAAAAGTGACATTGGAGTAACTACAGTGACAAAATTTGGAGCAGTTCAGTTCAGGTTAAGCTTTCTTGGAAATAGCTACCAGCTACTGGCTGGTTCTACTTCTACAGGCCAGAACTTGGGAAACTTTTACACTTATATCGTTTGCTTAAGGACCAACCTTTTGGGGACTTGAAGTCCCCTGATAAATATGTAAGAACATATTTCTCATTTGTATTTCTGAGGCAGAATGCCACTAACCACAAGACCCAAGCAGGCAAAAGGAACCTCAGTTTGCAAGAGTAGCATGAATATTCCAGTCATCTGATGCAGAAAATGGTCAATAGTTTTGATCTACGTGTTTTTCATGGTATCTACAGTAGAGCACAAATACATTCAGTAACTTTTACAAATAATTATTCCAGGTCCCTCTATCAAAAATATTCCAATTTACAATGCTTCAATTTACAAATGGTCCTAAGTACAATGAGTACTTTTTCCAGTTTAGTCCAGATGTCAAGACACTGCATCCCCAGGAATGTGAGTATTAATCAGGAGTTATTTTCTAAATAATCCAAAGCTGCCCACAAGACACAAGAGTCAAGACAGCTGGGTTTCTGGGGCGGTTGTTTCTGCGCAGAAGGTATAAAAAGGAAGCCTTTGTTCATAAAGTGTCCATGGGTGTTCAAGGAAAGTGGCTGTGCCATAGCCTGTTCAGGCCATATAATTAAAACAAAATGTGGAATGCCAGTCAAAAGGAATTGACTCATGACAGTAAATGGCAATTTTCACAGTCTTTTACACTGGAATTATAAAATCAACTCACAACAACTGTTATGTTGAAGGAAGCACTAATGAGAAACTCCAGTGTGGCTGAGCATTGCTATGCATTAGTTGTTGAACCACTGCAAATATACTGCAGAAGATCAGGTCGATAAGTTATTTTGGGGTTTTATGGGATGTAATCATTAAACGAAATTGATTGTGCATCTACACAGAAACCTCAAGGCGCATTTGTGTACAAATTCAAGAACACATGTTGATACTCCAGTGCCTGTGGCAAATAGTAGGTGCCATGGATAGATTTGGATCCATAATCTAGCCATAGACTAATATAATATCCAAGGTGAACAATCCAGAAGTCTTCTTACAATTTAAATTTTACTCAAACTGTCAAGTCAATTGAAGGTACACATTAGTGAAAAAAAGGGAACCACCAAGAGTGTTCTCTTTTCTTGAAATGTAAAAAAATCTTTATTGTGGTCAAATGGGCTGAAAAATTTGCAGATCTCTATATGAAAGTGGCTTTAAGTCAAAGACAATGAATTAATTTATCTTCTGTTTATTCCTTAAATGCGAACCATTATCACATAGCATTCATTACATTTCATGAAAATTAAACAATTACTGTGACAAACACATAGATATTATCACAGAACATTGAAACTGGCCTGCATTTAATTTTGTTAAACCATTAATTTAGTTTAATTTTCATTCCGCAGCTGAGAATGTTTTGTATCCAGTGCTTGATCTGCTTGTGCATTTCCATTGAAGAGTGATGAAGAAATAAATCCAGGATTTACCTTGGATTTATCTCTTCTTGTTTTATTATATGGCATGAGCATAACTCCGAAAGAGGAGAAAACCTTTCAAGCCTGTGTAAAATATTTGAAGCATTTTGTCTTATGTTCTAGGATAGCTCAGCATTGTTTCTCTGTTTGCTGACTGTAGCTACCTGAATGTTATAAACCAAAAACCTGCCCTGATAAGTGATATCATACTGGATATGAAAACTCAAAACTGCAGGAAATACTTCCACCATTGCAACACAGACAGTGTGGAATATTGGGAGATATTCAGTTTGTGGGAAAAAAAGTGTTTTGTAATTCCTTTGAAATACATCAAGCCATTCATACTTTATACACTGAAGATGTTCACATGTTCAAAGGGACATCAAATTGTTTAAGATGTCTTTATACTTGCTTCAGCCTCTTCCACCTCAGGTGAACCCAGCAGAAGAGGATGTTTCAGTTTCAGTGCAAATGTATTTCAGATAAATAGGTTTTGAAAAGAGACCCAGTATAGATCAGGTTAAGAGTTAATCTCAGACTGCTTTCATATCGTAATGCATACAGAGATATGGGTCCCTTTTTCAGATGACTGTTCATGAAGCTCATGAATTGCTGACAGGAGGGTCCCTGTAATCTCAGCAACACTTCAGAACACAGGAATGGGCATTTCTGCAGTTGATGACTTGGATCAGGTTGATCAGTTGAGAGCAGCACTTAGTTTAGTCCTTGTTTTAGCAGAGATGCTCACTGTGAGAGCTTTCTGCATTCACCTGGGAGTCTCCCAGAATTGTACTTAAAACTACATTCCCAGCAAAAGTAAATTCATAACAAAGCCTGCTTAAATTATCTGATTTGGAAAACAAGACCATGGGTTGTGATCTTATTCTCTGTAAAGTTTTGCATGGAGTAAAGACAGGACTAGGTTTAAAAGGGATTAACAGTCTCAATTTTTTTATTTTTTTTTTTTTTTTTTGACAGCTATACCTTCTTGTTCAAGGAGTAAACTGACAAGGAAAAGGTGGTACTTGTTCTGCATTCCTTTCAAATGTTGTAATGACAGCATCAAACTGTACTATTTGAAAAGTTTTAGTTTGAGGGAATGGTGCTTCTGATTTGTAATCTTGTTCTCTTCATAATTTTTCTTTGTTAATGTTTGCTTTCTCCCCAGGTTACACAAAAGCCCTTTGTGAGATGGAAATGGTGACAAAAGCACTGGAACAGAAGTGCTGTGATTTTCAGTCCTTCCTCTCATTAACTCTGGTTGCTCATCAGCAGAAATACCCTGGTTTGCTCCTCCACTTCTGGAATTCTTTCAGTTTGTGCAGCCACATCAGGTATTGTCTACCTTTGATCTTTATTAGGGAGCACTAACAGTTAAAAATACTCTTTGGGTTGTACCCATTGACTCCTAATTAACATGAGAAAGTGCTGTGCCCCAGAGGCTTTACCACAGGACTTTTTTTTCACGTGCATATATCTCACATACAGCGCACACTAACTATTCATATACAGTGTCAGCATGCGTTTAGTACGCACACAAATGTTCCAGATGTGCTGTGTATCTTGTTTAGTTGACTTTATTCTTCTGTAAAGCCAAGAGAAATATTAATCATTCATTTACTGTTAGGGGATGGGTCTTCTTCTCATGTTTCAGTAAAGGGGGTGGAAAAGTAAAGTAAGCCAATTTTTTTCCTATTTAAGGCCAAAGCTGGGGAATGCTTGTGGCTGAGTTCTGTACATGGCCCGGTGCTGGAAGGGCAGGGAACAACCAATGTTGCTATTTTGAATAGATTTTTTCTTCCCCCCCCATTTTTATTTTTGCACAGAGAGTCTCATGTCTAATATTTAGACATGATGAGCTCTGTGCAAAAAGTAACTTTGCTCATTCTTGCCGTGTTTCAACCCTCAGTTATTTTGGCACAACAAGTCGGTGAGTAATTCAAGCTTCTTATGATTTAATGTTTTTATTTTATTTTTATTTTTACCAATAGTTTTGGTAGCTTGTAAGAAACGTGTATTCACAAAACTCAGCAGAACACTTTTCCTTCACTAACTGAGCAGTCAGATATGTAATGGTGAAGCTGAAAGCTGCAGGGGTTCGTATTGTCATCCCAAAGTTTTCTCTTCGCTTTGCTCTCTTTACAGTTAGAGGGACTGTACAGTGCTGTCTGCCTTGGCTGCATTTCTCCTTGTTCTTACTTGTTTTCCTGCTACAGACTCTGGAGAGATGTTAAGCTATTTCTTTTAACTCTTGGAGTGACATTTTAACTGTTAGCTCTGTGCTGCCTGGAAGTTATTTGTCGCAAGCAAAAAACTTTTGCTTCCAGCTATTTTATTTGGAGTTCTCCTTTGTAGTTGTTTGTTTTCTGCTGGCAACGTGGGGGTTCTTTAAACAATTTGTGTGCAGAAAACAAGCCTTAAGATTCTAACCAGTTTTCATGCAGGAGCATTTAAGGGGAATATATGAAAATATGTCAGCTTACAGGATTTTTTATTTTGGCATAAAACGGGAGGGTAAATCAATTTCCTCAGCTGCAATAGTTTGAATTTGGTATCTGCAGGCTGCTTCAGTCCCTCAAGAGACAGATTAGCAGCTGATGGTATTTGGAAGTCCATGCAATTATATGTGTGCATGTTTACAGGGAGCGAGAACACCAAAAACCAAGCGAGCATGGAATTTAGAGGGGGGCAAAAAGTACTTTGTATACAATAATTCAACTGAGAGTGAAGATAAGTGTGGTATGAGTATTTAAGTTAAACAGATGACATTCCGCAAGTTCAGCTGACCTTTTTTGGATGTGCTCTGTTCCTGCTTGCCAGACATTGTAAACCAGACCTTCCTCAAAATGAAACTTTTTTCCTTCTTGAAAATATTAAAGATCGGCAATGTATTTCTTCCTGCATGGAGGCAACGAAAACTGTACAAATAACTTGATAAGCAGCAGCCAAAGACACTGTAGTGCTGTAGAGGAAAGCCAAATGCCTTTAAAACTGCATTCTGTACTCCTATGTATGACACAAACCATGACAATTATTACTTTAGCCGTTTCATGGCAAATCCTTGTGCCTCATCACACCTGGAAAGGCCCCTCTGGCGAGGGGGTTACCGGGAGTGCCCCAGCAGGCACTGGCAGAGCAGCAGCTGCAGCTCGGGGGGATCCCTGCACAACAAATCAGGCGACACCCTCTGCAAGAGCAGCGTGCCCAGACAGCAGCCTCCTCCGCCAGCACAGGCACAGCCTGAGCATCTTAAGAAAAACAACCAATGCATCCAAAGATGTTCTGTAGAGAGTAAACATAATTTAGTGTGAATGGATGTTTTTCTGTGTCTGCTTTGCCAGTGTACAATCTCTCTCTCCAGTAATGTTCAGTGAAGATTATGCATTCAGTGAAGATTATAGAATTTGAGCAAATGTATGCTGTGACTTTTCTTTGCTTACAGCAGCAGATAATATGCATATTGTGTGTGTTTAACATGCATTATGTGTACCTTTATATGCCTATGTCTATCTTCAGAGGGATAAGGACTAAGGGGCCATCCAATACAAATAAAAACCCAAAAAAAAGGAATATTAATTTTATTTCTCCCAAGGAACAAATCCCCCCTGAGTGCCAGGTGTCCTTTCCCTCACTCTGGTCATATCCCTGAATATTTCTGAGATGTGAGACATGTTTGACTCAAGAAATGATAAGTTTTGGTTAGAAGAACACTATACAAACGAAGTGTGAAGGAGTATTCTCATTTCTCTGCCACATTCCTGTTTCATGGTGTTGTAACATTTCCTTACTGGGCTACCTTCCATACTACTTATATGGATGAGGTTACAGAGAGACTGATAAATCACTAGTTGTGCCTTAAAAAATTGGATTCTCTCCTCTCTTTGGAATGTTTCTTTCCACACGTTTGAATATGCTTTTCTCACAGAAAATAATAAGTGAAGCATTTGATTATTAGCATCACTGACTCACGTGCAGGGCAGCAATGGACTGGGAAACCAAATTTTCCACTACTGAAAAGAGAATTTCCAGACATGCTAAAATGCTCTCTCTTGTCAAGAAAAATGTTTATAGGGTTAGTATCAAATGTAAGTCAATATAAAATTTTCCTTGGGAAAGCCTGCCAGGAGACAAGACTTGGCAAGATATTAAGGAAACTGCTCAGTATACACTAAGTTCAGGATAGTCAGATGTACCCCTGGGCTATGTGTTTCTTTGTCTTGCTGTAATAGCTTGGAATGGAGATTTGAGTACAGCCTCAGGCTAAGCCTTCTGAAAAGCTTGGGATCTGAGTATTGTGGAACAAGGAAGATTCTGTGACTTCCAGGACTGAAAGCTCTATGTCCTTGTAACATACTTGGATGTTTTAGCCAGCAAGTCACCTTGATACAATCCAGATTTTCTGATGTGTGTCAGGTTAGTCTAAGTGGCTTTCAAGCCTTGACCACACTCAAGATAAAATGTCTCTTGATGGCTGACAGGGCACGAAGCTGGAGCTTCAGACATGACAGATGATTCAGATTCCAGCAGCCTATCTCCAGTTCCACTATTTGAGGGCACCTTCAGCTACTAAAAAGTGTAAGAACTTGGAATGCTTCTTTAAGAAAGAAATCCATCCTCTACCTAGCCAGCACGATTTGTGGAAGCATTCTCTAGCTTCCAGCATACATTCATCCCATTTATCTTGAGTCTGTAGTCAACCAAGACAGCTACTTCCAGAAGACAGAATAAATTTTAGCTAGACAGACTGGAGGTATTTGGCAGTTTCCACTGACTACAAAGGAAGCACATCCCCAGCTCCCTCACATCAGTGCCAAAAGGGAAGTCAGATGGATTTGGGCCTGTCTCAGCTGCATCTGCGATGCTTAAAGGACACCTCAGTCACCTGGCGTGAGACATGTCTTGTAGATACACCCCTTGGTCCTTGAGGAACATGACTGAGGTCATCAGAAAAACTCTGCTGCTCTAAAAGCAGTGTGAGAGCACTGCCAGAAATCCTTCGGTATTATTCCAAATAATTTTTCGCTCCAATGTAGTTCAGTGTTTTCCTTGTAATGTAAGTATTATCTTGGATGTTTGGTCAGGAAACTCATTTCTGAGGTAATGACTGAATCCGAAAATATCTTTGAGAAGACTTATTGACCTTTCATATTGCTTTCAGTCACAAATTACAGTTTTAAAATGAAATATAACCATTACAGTTAGGTTCCAGAAGGCAGCATGCAAATGACTTTTCATGCTGAGCTCCCACATTTGATCCCTGAGAAAAGGAAAAACTTGTAAACAGCTGACATGGCCATTTTACTTTCTTCTTTTACTGACTGAGGAGGATTAGATAGGTTGTGAAGTGGATGGGTACTGTACAGGTGGAATTTATTTGTGAGACTGCCAGACTGTCATGTTTAGCAGTCAGCTCTATGTAACTTTGCACATGTGTGTTCTTGGTTGATGAATTGCCAGTTTAAGGGTAATGTTAACAACAGTCAGAACTATCTTTCCTCAAAGGTTTTGGTAACAGAGAAAAGCTCCCTTCCAGAGTTTTGACAGTAAAACCAGATGATGCATGTCTGTGTGCCAACAGATAATTAACCATCATAAATAACCTGGGCTATGTGAAGTAATGAAATATCAGGGGTCTACTCCTCTTCTTCCATTTTTCCTAACTGTTTTTTACTGAGCACACAGCAGACAAGTTTATGCCTAGGAAAATTGAAACATTCTTTTCTGCTCTGGAAAAATCGTGCCAAATGAAAGCCTGGGGAATCCACCCCCTCTAAACATTATATATATGTTCTTGGAAATATGACAAATTTCATAAACACATTTTATATCACACATCCCTGGAACACATTATCCTTAGGAAAATGAGACTATTATACAGCCCTTTCATTATTTTGCAGATTTGTTTTTGATTTGGGACCAAATCACCAAATCTACATGGACTGATTTTTTAAAAGAGGAGGTGGATTTGGAAACATCCACTGCTTTATTAGAGGGGGAAGAAGCAGAGGTAGAAGGGTGTTGTCTCTGGCACAAATATTACTGTTGATGCCTCAGTCAGAGTCATCACAGTTGCTGCTCTCTTCTTAGTCCTGCAGATTACAAGCAGATCCTATTTCCTTTTGCAGCTTCTGCCAAAGTGTTGAGGTTTGAATTAGGCAGCCAGGTGTCACTTGCAAACTCTCAGCTGATGCCAGCCTTACACAACAGCCCGGTGTTAGCTTTCATTAATGCTATTCAAGAGAAAGAAAGGAGTGAATTGCTATAATTTTTTTTGTTTCACAGACTGGTTGAGAAACCAGACTGACATGGTTCTATTGGTCATTGTCCCAGTTACATTACAGTGCTGTTCACACAGCACCAAGCCTGCCTGAGTTCAAGAAGCATTTGGACAACCCTCTGGGGCACATGGTGGGATTCCTGGGGAGTCCTGCACTGGGCCACAAGATGGACTTCATGATCCTGATGGGTCCCTTTCAGCTCAGCATATTTTATGATTCTACACCTTGTTTTAACCAGAAATCTGCAGAAAATGGGGCATACCTGGCTTCATAATTGGGACAGCGTGCTGAGGGTCAGCAACGGAAATGATGCAGACTGTCATTCAGCACTTTGGATCAAAAGCAGAGCTGAAAGGTTCAGCCCTCCAGTAGGGACAAACAATAACAAAGCACACTTTCCCAGGCTAGTGGGCACCAGGAACACTGCGTTGCTCTTGATGTTTTTACCGTAGGCTCATAGCCTGGAGAAGAGCACAAGTCACAGCTGCTCTAACAGTTGCAAGTTTTAATTTGTTGGTTTGAAGTAATAAGTCATCAAAACCCACAGAATCAGAAATTAGTGCAATGGTCATACCCATTAATACTCCAGAATACTCTGTCCTTTAGTCATGCTTGTTTAAGAAACTAGGCAAAAGATCTCAGCTAAGAAAAGGGAAATTGTTGGCAATGGCAAAGATATGTTGCTAACAAAATGGGGTTTTTTTGGTCTTGAAGTAACTGGATTAGAGTCCCACATCATTGCAGTTCAATGTAATGGAGCAAAATTCAATTTATTATTGGCAACACCCAAAAAAATAAAACTCAGACTTGAAAAGGGTATAATAAAATCTGTTTTAATTCAACATTGCAACTGTTAGCTCATTCTCCCCATGGTAGCTTGGTAAATTGTAGATTGCATTACTTTAACACAGTTTAGAGTTCAGTATCTACCAACAATTGTCTACAGTTTTGAGACATTCTGAGTTTGGATTTTGGCAGATGATAAATAACCTTCAAGCAAAATGAAACAAATTTTTTTGTGTCATCATTTTACCTGTTGCAATATTTTACCAGCCTACCCCTCCTTCAATATATCCCTCAGAATATTCCCTGTACAAAAGGAGAACTGGGCACAGATGTGATCCCTTCTCCAGGAGAGGTACAAAAAGTGCGATTTTACTTTAGTGCTTTCAGGTCAGGCTGTTGAGGGGATCATGGAGGGGTGCAGCAAAATGCTGCAGATCCTGGCCCTCAGTATGTTGCCCATCCCCAGCCTAGCAGATCCAGTGGATTCCTCCTGGAGAGAAGGCAGTGTGGAGCCATGCTTGTCACAGTGATGTTCTCTGTGTTACAGAGATGCTCCATGCTGACTCACTGCTGTTGCTTTCCCATGGCCAAGCTGTTCCTAGATACGGGAGCCAGTGCTCTGGCTGGTTGCTGCTGCAGAATGGATTTTCTTTCTTCCTTTGATTTTTTTGATGCACAGAGTTTGAGAAGTTTTGCTTTCTGCCCTCTCTGTGGCTTCCCTTACAAGAGATGTTTTGTCCCTGGAAAAATATATAAGGAATTCCCACAGAATTTCATGATTTTTCTCCATTCAGCACAATCAGATGCTTTATGTTTCAGGGAAATAAGATTCCTATATTTATGTGTGGGGACCATGTTATTAATGTTTGTCGCATTGCTTTGAGATTATATAATAATTTCAAATATTAACACTTGCTCCTGGTTATGGCTAAGCAACTATAATCTCTACAGGCTGTAAAAAATTGCATATTAAAGGAGTCAGAAAGCCTCTTCTGCACATACAACAGAGAGAGACTGGGAGAGGTGTGTTTATCCTATCTTAAATGCTGGAAAGGTGCAAGGAGGAATGAGTTTCATCATGGACTGTAGAGCAATGACTTTGACACAGAGGCATAGTAAATTAAATTCTTCATTTATGTTTTCTAGCAGTCTTTATTTTTTTCTCATCTTGCGTTTCATAGGAAAGGTTCTTTCCATTTTGCTTTGAAAAAATCTAACCTACTTTCAACCACAGCTCTTATTTATTTATTTTCACTTCAGAGCCAGTCTTGTCTCCAAGTTTGCAAAGTGGAAGCCTCTGCCTGTTTCATGTCAACATGACAATGGAAAACATGATATAAACCCCTCCAACAACAATCATTTGTTGGCTTTAGTTTGGATAAACTTCAGCTCTGGGACTTCTGGCTTTGTTTAGTTTAGCAGAGGAGATTCCTTTCAGATTAGCTCAGAGACTACTTCCATTTTCCCTCATTTACGTCAAACCCTTCATTTAAACATGAACTATCAGAATGACAATGAAAATGGTACCTCTTTGACAATGTCTGCACATTTTTGTCTTGCTTTGATTCACACAAGTGCTCCATGAAGAGATATCTGCCAGGGAGGGGAAAGCATGCACAGGACACTGAACAGGAAGAATGTGAGGATAATGAAAAGATATATATTTTAAGGCTGAATGTGTTTTTTTTTTATTTTGAAAGCCTAGGCCTACTCCTACGCCCAAAGGGGAACCCAAATGACTGTCAAGAAATGAGGGATGTGACTTGTAGATTTAAGAGTTTAGCCGAATTTAAACCAGGATTGCCTTCAGCATACCACAAAGAAATCCACAGCTACAGGAGACCCATTCCTTTCTGCTGCTGGATTTCTCTTTCAGTTGCTGTGCATCCCACCCTGGAGGGTGGCACAGGCACATCTTCTCTCCTGTTAAGCTGTGAAAGATTTCCTTCCCTGTGCAAACCTTCCATGGGCTGCTCTAGTACCTTCTGTGGGCTGCTCTGGTACCTTCAGGTGCTTCTCTGTTCCCAACCCCAGCACTGCAAAGGGCAGCAGAATCACAGGAACATCCCGAGCACGTTTGCAGCTGTAGATATGAAAGGATGATCTGTGTCTGGAAACTACTTCCCACAGCAATTCAATGCTGGCAATTCTTGGAAAACTTCTGGACATAATTAGTTCCCACTGAAACTCCCTGCAGTTCACGCCCAGTGACCAGTCGGTGCATTAGAAGGCTGTCTGCTGCAAACATCTATTTTTCTCTCTTTTCCTTTGTGCTGCTGCTCCTTTTTTCCTTTTCTCCATTTTCTTTTAGGAAAATAGGCAAGGGCAAAATTGCATCTCCTTTTTCAAACAGACACAACAGAACAATTGCTCACCCGAACAGAGTTAATGGGAAATATGGGAAGCATCGCTCATTGTTCCTTTGATGTTCAGTGTAATTGCCACATTGAGCATCAAAGGAGAATAAACTACATCCCTCATGCCTTCTTTAGCTATAAGCAGCAAAAATAATATTCATATTTTCTTGGAAAACACTTTTATGTTCATGAGATGCTCATTTTTAAAAAAAAAAATTGTATGTTTTCTGTGTCTGACTTTAAATCTACTGTATGGTGTTTGCTTGTTTCCCTGCGGAGCAGTAGTCATTCTGTGCCAGCTGTTTAAGAGAAGAATGTCCTAGTGAAAGCAAACAATGGGCTGTGCAGTGGGAATTGCAAATCTTTGAAAAGGGTAATTGAAATCTGCTCAGACATTTTGAAGATTCTTTGCACAATATTCTAGGCCTGTTGGTGGCTTAGCTGTTGGCAGGGTGGTCCTCTTTGTAGATCCCCCTTTTTGGTAAGAACAGAATGGCATAAATATGGAGGAGGTGGAGGAAAAAAAGGAAAGTAGAGAGGTTTTCAAGTCCAACTGATTTTCCTGTTAAAGCAGCTGAAGTGAGAAAGAGTGCTGTAAATATCATTCAGTGAAGAATAAAAAAAAAAAAAAAAAAGTACAGAGCCTTTTCATTTATCGGGTGTTCTCTGGCTCCAGCTCTTCCACTCATACCTTTTAAGGGCTGTGGCAGATAAAGTGTGGTGGATCTGGTTGTGTCTGCTGGAGATGTTCTAGCCCTCCTCTGCTATGCAGCACTGTTTATTCTCACCCTCTGCCAGCTGATGCTGCTGCACAGAGCAGGGAGAGCTAAATGTGTGCCAGACTTCAGGCAGCCACTCCAGTAGCAAGGCTTCTGACCCCTGATATTAATAAAAAGTCAGCTCTCTGCTTGCAGGATGTTCACTCCAGCAAAAGTGTGAATTTTCCCCTTCACAGGGGAATTAGTTAGGAAGATCCTTAAGCCTTTGTACTTGAAAAACATCCAGGCATAGAGCTTGATACTTAAAAGTGACCCCAAAATTAAGAAAGTTGTCTTTGGTGCTCTGAGAAAGCCCTCACAATACTCACTTTAGTAGCCCTAGGAAGTCAACAATAAGAACGTTGTATCCAGTGTACAAATAGCCATTTAATATCCTCTATGAGGCAAATTAAGAAGAATTTCAAACACTGCCATCCGTATCCAACAAACTGTCTAAAATGGATGTGGGATGAATTAGTACAAACTGGAATAAGAAGTGAATGAATACAACTGTTTTGCAGATGAAACTGGGTTAATGATGCTCTATGCACTTGGAATCCCACCGCGACCTTCTGAATTAAAAATTCCTTTAATTTACTGGCAGCTAAAGATATGACTCTCTCTCTTTAGACAATACGCCAGACTACTTTAATCCTTCACTGGAATATGAAATATAACAACTAAACCCTTCATTTACTTCCAACTTCTGAAATTACAGGAAAACCAATAAAATTGTGCAAGTACTTATGCTAGTGTAGAATTTGACCCCCTACTGCTTTACTCATCTCTGGTGTAAATTCACTATGGCCATGGAGTTATATTGGGGCTGACTTTGCCCAAGGTATCTGAAAATATAAATGATATTACCACATGTACTATACTGCATTGTAACATTTCCCATCTGCTTCAGCCTCAGGAGAAAAGCACTGAATCAGGCTGATTTCTTCCAAGGCAAACCACAGAAACAGCATTGCATAAATTTGTTAGCCCTCTCACAGAGCAAAGGGGAAAGAGAGGGCCATGTCCCACTGGAAATTCCAATCACCTGACAAAAAAATGTTTTAATTACAAAGTTAGGCAACTCAAAAACAAAAATCATACATTTCCCCCCACATAACCTTTGGGTTTTATCATGCAAGAAGCTTAAAGCATCTTGAACCAAGTACCTCAGTGCTTCACATGGGGTGCTGCATAGAGCAAAGAGTAGCAATTATTTCCATTCATTCCCTTTCCCTTAGCAGATCAGAAGCTGAATCTCACTTTTATGATGCCTTGGATCTGTCAGAGTGCTTGTACAGGCTGGGAAACCTGTACACCATGACTTTTCCAGTTTTTCATTATTCTTCCCAGGACAGACCTACTGCAATAAATGTTGCAAAGAACCCTCCAATGTTATAAACTGTTCCTGATCCTAGCTAAATTCAGAAACACAGAAGTATGTCTTTGAGCTATACCTTTTTTTTTTTTTAAAGTTCTGACAAAATCTTGTGCTGGATTTTGGTAATTTTTTCCACTTTATTGATCCTAATAATGTTGAGCTTGAAGCTATTGCTTTTCCTTAGAAATATCTTAGGCCAGCTTCTTATGGAATAGAATTAAAGTGGTCAAGTGTTCTAAACCAATATCACCTTGACAACTGGATTCTGATAGCAGAAGTCTTCCTTGACTACCCAAGGAATGGGCAGGATGTACATTTAAAGAAACTAATAAATCCATTAAATCATCAGTAATCATATTGGACCTTGAATTTATGTCAGTTTCCATTTGTTTTAAGACACACAAGTCTTTATGCCATTTGGCATCGTTGACTAAAGACAAGAAGCACATTAAAATCAGATTACTGCAGAGTAGTAAGAGTTTATGCTAGTGCTACAATGAAATAGCCACAAAGAAAGTGCTTGCAGCTTGTTGCTTATTTTTAGAGTGACACCAAGTGGCACAAAGGGTGATGTGCCAAAAAATATTGTAATGTAAGAACAGAGGGGATGGGAAAATCTCATAGATATTTTACCAATAACTGGAAGAGTAGCCAAAGAATTATGCAACGGTCCCTCTAAAAAAGCATTAAATGCACTAAACTAAGATTAAATCCTTTCTTACTTTGTGTCCTGCTCTAATTCAAATGGTTATCTTTGTTAAAAGATTTTATATCAGGCACAGAAGAGCTTCAGTTTCCAGCAGAATAATTAGAAGTTGATGTTCTTTAAGTCTGATTTGAAGCCCAGTAAAATCTGGAGAGGTTCTGATCACACAGTGATTACCTTTAACCAGGAAGGAATTATCTACATTCTGCAGCTTATGGCAAAAAGAGGTCAATATCTACTAAATAGGCAGAAGTCTAAATATAATTAAGTAACAGAGTCAATCTATTGAGAGAGGACTTTGGAGAGGAAATCCTGGAATAACATCTCAGTAGAGATGGTCATTAAGGAATATCTTCCTCCTTCACCAAAAAAAAAAAAAAACACACAAAAACAAAACAAAACAAAACAAAAAAACCAAAACAAACACAATTAAAAAAAAAATTAGGCCATGGTCTTGTCAATGAATAGATAAGAACAAAATAAGTGTAACCATCTCTTGCATCCATCAGATATTTTTCTCAAAATGACTTTTCTGAGTTCAGAAACAGATACAATAATTTTTTGGGCAATCCCAAAATAAAGAGCAAGGTGATAGATAGACAGCAGTCTGCTCCATCCTTCCCCTTGTATGACTCAGCTTGAAATGACAGTTCTGCCAAAAACAACCCATCCAACTGAAAAACCAAAGAAACCTTCTTGCACTTCGTTTGCTTATTAGCAGTTTTGAAAGGAGGCAGCTCTTCTGCCATTGTTTCTCATGCTGGACTCCAGCTGAAGGCAGTAGGGCTGTTGTGTAACAATATCACTGGTGGGATATCGCTGGTCACTGTGTCCTCGCAGCACTGCTGGGGCAGGGTGACCTTTAGCAGCTCTATGAAGAACATCATTCAAGGATGTCAGCATGTATGTTTAAATAGAGCAATTTGTGAGACAGAACAATGTGACAGGTTCAGCTACTTTAGACCACATTACCTTTGAGAATGACAACCCCCTGAAGATAAAGCAGAAAAATTAAGAGTTCTTAAATGACACTTTGAAAGATAGAAAAAGGCCAATCATCTGCAAGAAAAATGGACGCAATTTGTGCCTTACTTAGTAGTAAATATGCTTAAGATAAATGTCTAAAATTTTTTAAAGCTGCAGAAAAGTTGCAAAGCTGTAGCTTATAAAGACAAAAGAAAGGAACGAGGAATGATTTGATTAAAATGCAAGTACTTGTTTTTACCAGTGCAGGCTTGGTTTTTTTAGTTTGTTTGTTTATTTTGTAGTCTGATATATCGAATGGGTGAGTTGCAGAGCAAGGATAGTCTGACTGGATGGCTTGAGGATCCTTAGCCTCAGAATTCAGCCTCTTCCACACATTGTCAGCGAAACAGTGCCCGACTCCATTGCACAGTACTGCTGACAGACAAGTACAGTATTGTGCTTCACCAGCATTCTTTTATGCAGCTTTCTTCTTCTCACTCTGCATGTGAGGAAAGGGGAAACCTGGGACTGGAGCTGTGGCAGAGCTGTTCCAAAGCCAGCTTTCTTGGCAGACAAACATCCCTAGTAGTAAGAAAGCTTTGGTTTCATTCCGAAAGCACAGGATGTAGCTGTTCTGTTTGGTGTGGAACTTGGGAAATCTGTAAACCATTCATTCTTTTTCATTCCACCTGATAGCAGTTCTTCCTCCTACAGCTCATGGAGAAGGAGAGGATTTTTAAGATAGACCTGCTCTGATTTTTCACAGTCTACATTTAAGTGTTTTATAAATTGAGTTTTTTCATTTCTTGTAGCTCTGAATACATGGTGGATACACCCTACAAGATTAGTACTATTAAACCTGAAAATGTCCTAATATGTAGGGATGCTGAAACTGGCCCTTATAGGTTCCATTAATTAGTTGGTTGTTTTAAGACAATTGCAGCTAAGAGAACATCTGAAGGCCTTGCCTTTGAGAAGAACCCACTTGTTAAAAGATTTCTTTTCCTGACTCCCCTGAAACAGACAGTATTTCAGACTTTTGGAGTACTCGGCACTCACCTGAGAGGAGAACAGGCCATCAAAGCCAGGCCATTCTGGCTCAGCAAGCCAATTCATTCATTATGAGAGTCCACTTGTTTCCATTACTAATGACGGGATGGAATGAGTATGTTTGGGTTTCTTATAAACATCATCACAGTACCAGACAGGGAGCCCAGGCCAATTGCTTTGAGGTAGACTCTGTGGCATTCTTTCCTGCTCAGTAAATGGAAAGCAGCATTGCTTCAGATGCTGGGGTGGATTCCTCCATCTACTCCACTGTAGGGGAGAATGATAGCATTTCCATTGAAAAGAGACAACACATCTCCTTTCTGCTTTGCCCTTTGGCTAAACAATGTATCAAACAGCACTGGCCTATGCAATTAATAGATATATTTACTACAGAAGAAATGTAAAGCAATTTTTAGAAGTGGTCATCTTGTAAAGCAAATGAGCAAAACCAGGTCAGAGTAAGGAAGCACAGACTTTTTTTTTTTCTTTTTTAAAAAAGTAATAGAAAGACCCTTCTTAGCTTCATCAGGCTTTGAATCCAGTCAAGTTAGAGGCAAGGCCTCCTTCATCTTCATGCTTTAGCCTTTACCAGATTCACTTTAAATACAGCAAAAACTGTTTGAGTCACTGTGTTTGTGATCAGATTCTCACAGATCAAAGCTCCTCAGTTTTGTTTCCCAGGCCATCTTCAAGCAGCTGCTGGAGAATCATGAGTCACCTCTGTGTGGACTATTGCCCTTTCTGAGGCAGAACCAGACAAGTTCAAGATGTTCTTTAATTTCTAACCATTTAGTCACATCTCTGCAAATAGGATATGTGAGTCTGCTACTAATGCAAAAGCTGGACATTTGCTTTATCCAAAGTGGAAAAGCCTGTGGTTTTTGAGGATACTATTAGGAAATTTTTTCCTTTTACCATATAATTGTGGTTAAGTCATGATCATGGTACTTGCGCAGATGCAAAGCCAAAAGCAACTACAAAACAAATCAGCTTCTCAGGTCATAGCACTTGATAGCAAATTCCCATTCACCTCTCTGGGATTAGGATTATGTCCCTTATGACATCTATCATCCTTCAGGGCTACAACGACCATATTTGTTTTCCCTTGCACCCATTTGGGCTCTTTTACGTACCACACTTATAGATCCTTTGAAACTAAATGGTGATTTTCCTTTCAGTTTTTACTATTGGTCTGCTTATGTGCAGCTGCTAGTCTGCTTAAAATGGGAAATAATTCAAAACCAGCACATGACAAAAACTGTGTTGCCTTTTTTACTTTTATTCACTGTTTAGGCTGGCCCAGGGAAGTGTTACTCACAGCTAAATCTTTAAAAATGTGAATGTTCAATAAAGAGCATAAATGAAAAATTATTCGTATTTTCAGATATGAACCTTTTTCACAGTGCACTAGAGATGGACAGATCTTCCAACAAACCATTGCAGCAAGTGCCACAGAAGTGAAGGGTTGTATGGCCACTGCGTTTAGAGCTTTGGGAAGAAGAAAAAGATCTTGCATTGGCATAGGCAAACGCTGTTGAGTTCTAATATTTTCTTTTAAATCTTAGACTAATGTGTGTGTTTAGGAATCAATAAGAAAAGCTGGCTAAGGCAAGTATGTGATTCTTATACCACAAGTCTAGAAGCAGACAAGTCAGCTTTTTTATAACCTTATTATTCCTATATGTTACTTGCCAGTGCTTTAGCACAAATCAGCTTTCCAAAGGATTTTGGAGCTAACGGATAATCTTTATGAGCAATGCAAAATGCATTATGTCATAACATGCCGACACACAGATCTACATCTGAGCACAGAGGGGGTGTCTTTAACAGACTAACTCTTCCCAGATGCAGGTTTCCTTTGGAAACCTTTTTAATACTTTCATTGTGCCAAAGGCCGCAGAGATTTTCATTGCAGCTCTCCTAGCTTATTTCTTAATTCATTTAACAATGTCCAGAAAGTAAGAAGCAAATATGAGCGTCATTATACCCATATGGCATCAATTTTTGGTCTTCTTCCTGTTAAATGGTGCCATCTACTGCAGAATAACTGAATGACAACCTTATAAAAATGCAGAGAAATCTGCTTTATTTCCTTATTACTGTAAAATTATGTCAATTGTTTTGATATACTTTAAATTTTTATTATTTTCTTTTACATTGTTTGCTAAAATATGGAAAGGTGAGTGTTCTCAGTGTGAAAAGCTGGTCACTGAGAAAAGCCTTTGCTGCTGTCGTGAAAACAGAATCTTTTTAAAGCAATAGTGTAAAAATATGGAAAAAATGGCCTTTTTCTGCTCCCTATATGAGCTGTCCTCTTCACTGTAAGAGAGCAGGATCACATCTCTGGAAATAACTAAACAACAGAAGAGATCAATGAAAATGAAGTAAGGCTGAAGGAAAAAATGGCATATGAAAGCACAAATCCTTGGATATGAATTTACAAGTGAATAAGGACCTTGTTGTCTTAAACAAATAGTTTAAAAAAAAAATAGATTTTGAAAGGCTAAGAAAGTGATACTTAGAACTGAAAATCTGAATATTACAATTAATTAAACATACCTTTTGGGTACAGAAAAGTGTGTACACTATGCATCTTTTTGTATGTGTATGCTATTCATGTAACTGCACATTACAAGTGCAAATAGTAATAGTAGTAAGTTCTTTTAGATCCGTATCATGGTATCTTTATTTAAAAATTGTATATAAACTTGCCCTAAAGAAAAATAATTTCTCCCCTTCCTCATTATGTTTATAAAGGAAAAGAACCTTTAAACCTGTGGAGCTGGGAAGGGTTTAAGCAGAGTGACAGCTGAATCACTCAGGGGTGACATGGATCTATGCCCATCCATGTTTTTAGGGTGTATCCAACCAGCTCCTTTGAGATGCATAACAAGCTCTAACCTCCCCAGTAGCTCTGATGGCATTCTACCTCCCACAGCATATGAGGGACAGTGTGTACAGTGGACCACTTGTCCACTGAGCTACTCAATTCAGCCACTTTATAATTTGCTTTCTCTCCTGAGTCACTAGAGAGACTAGAAAGAAGATTTCATTCATAATGCTGTACTTCTTACTTATAAAATACATTTCAGACTTCTTGTTTGTCAGGAAACATTTGTCATTATTCTTGTCAAGCCGGGGCAGTTTGTTCTTACCCTGAGTGCCCACAGTGAAATCCTGGTTTGTGAAAAGGAGGAAAATGGTTCTTGCAGAAATAGTCAGGACTTAACTAAGCAGAGAATCAGCTTATTAACCTGGGATCTACAAATGCCAGACATGTGTTTGTGAGTATGACACACCTCAGAGCTGTGGTGTGAGAACTGGGGAACCAAGCAACTTTTTTAGAAACTAGATCTAGGTTGGCAGACTAAAGAAGGATGTCTAGATGCTCTTCAAAGATAGTCATTGTCAGGTGGTGTCCTTTGAGGCAGCATCCTCTGACTGTGTGACCCTGTGTCATGTGTGTGAGGAAGAGGCTGTCCTGGAAATGCTCCTCTCCATCTGTCTTGTGCAGAATATGAGGTTCGTCATGAGGCACAAAAGGGGTGGAAAAGAAAAAAGTAAATTTCTAAGTGATAGAGAATGTTTGAAGGGGGTGAGTTTTTGTATTGCCACTGGAATATTTTTTATTTTAAGATTTTTTGTGTTGTCAAAGGGAGATAAAGCACTGGCTCTCAGCCTGATATCAGGCAAAGAAAATATCTGAAAAGGGTTTTTGAAGCTTGATGCATCTTGTTATTATTCTAATCAAGACAGTGGTCAAAATCAAGTCTTAAACATAAGTAGTGTCAGCCTTGACAAGACAACATTTTCTTGTTTGCCTAAAGTATAATTGAAGTGCAAAAATAACTTAAGTTGGTGTGAAAAGACAGCCCTGTAGTAGGGTTGAAATCGGGAAAAGGAACCTCCTGTCAAGATTCCCTCTCTGGCTCTCCTCTCAGTTAGCCGTGATGTCTTGGTTGTATTCCCAATCATCCTTCCAGAGCTCATACAAGGAGGGGATGAATTTCATGGGTGGAACAGAAGGAAAGAATCTAGCTAATATGTACATGGAAAAGCAGCTGAGTGAGACACTATGAAGGGAGCAGGAGAAAGTTCATCTCAGTTGAGTATATGACAATAAAGAAGATGAACTAAAAGTAAAAGAGGGTTTGTGGTATATGAAAAGGAAGGCCACATTTTATAGGAAAGGTGAAACTCAGAAAGAGCATGAGAAGAGAGGAAACACACCTAAGTATGCACATGGCCGAGGATCCTGGGTATGGGTATGGGAACAGACACCCACAAATAGAGAGAGAAAGAAAAACAAAGGATGAAAGATGCAGGAGGGGGAAAAACAAAAACAAAACAAAACAAAACAAAACAAAACAAAAACAAACAAAAAAAATAAAAAACCAAACAAACAAACAAAAAAAGGACTGCATAATCCATAGGAAGGCACTGCACTATAAATTTGAACTCAATCTCATACTACATAATAATGACCATTGCAACAGTTTTGTGGCATTCAGAAATATCTGCCTGGAGCCAGTGGTAATTTTAATGTCAGAGCTTCGAATTACATCTTTTGGCATCTTGTTTTTCTTTTTGAAGGGTGGCGTGTAGTTGTTAAATTATTCTGGTATTAAAATTTTAAGAATAATGTAGGTGTACAAACAGCTTTTTCTCCAGAATTTTTCATTTGTAAACTGGTTTTGAACTAATTATGAAAAAAATCATACAAGACATTCACTGATATTTATATTTGTAATCTGAGATTTCTCTTAACTTCTACAAAACTTAAAATGAGCTTATAAAACTTTGTAGTGTTACTTTCATATTGTTTTCTTAAATTACCTGGTTTTTTGGACCATGTTTTCCTAAGAAAATACAAGCCCCAAATTTAATGTTTGAAGCTGATTTCTGTCAGTCTTTACAAATTCATGATATACAAGAAGTTTGATTAGTAAAACAGCTGTTGGAAGGAATTCACAAAGCCATGAATATTACAGATGAATCATGTTTTTTCTGAAAATACAGATGCTTGTAACATTTGAGTGGGCCAGATGACACAATAGCTGCAAACCATGTGGGCAATTAATGTGAACATTCTTTTAGATCTGTCACATACGTTGGCTTTCGAAAACCATTTTGAAACCCCTTGGTGCTGGCTATTAATGCAACATGCTAGTGACAAGAGTTGGTGCAGGACAGATGGCTTCTTCCATGTGTAAGTGCTCATGTTGGCACACGGGGGCCAAGGATACACTTGTTTGAGAGGTTTGGCACGTTTACTTGTTAGCTGCAGCAGGGAATTCATTTGCTAATTAGGCAGTAACTCAGGCTGACACTAAAATTACTCCAGACTGAAGATTATCAGAAATTTAATTGGGCTTTGAATCAGCTCCAGGAGGTTTCCATTGATGTCTGTTTCTAAACTCAGAGCAGACTCTGCAATTAATGTAACAGATCCTCCCAGTGTCTGAGGAGGAGTACCTTTTACTTCACCCACATAAACTACATTACAGTAACAAACAAAACAAACTATCCTACAGTTTTCATGTTATTCATCTTCAATTTGGAAAAAAAACATTTGAAACACTATTAAACACTATTTTGTCTTTCTCTCTAGTCACAGGATGTACCCATCTTGGGCAGGCTTACGCTGACAGGGATGTTTGGAAACCAGAACCATGCCAAATCTGTGTGTGCGACTCGGGATCTGTCCTCTGCGATGACATCATCTGTGATGACCAGGAGCTGGACTGTCCCAACCCAGAGATTCCTTTTGGAGAGTGCTGTCCAGTTTGTCCACAAACAACAACACCACTTCCAAGAGTAAGTTTAATCTCAATGCTGTTTCTTTGGTGTTGCTGCCTTTGTGATCCGTGTCAACCTCAATTCATTTTGGTTTAGGTGCTCTTAAACACTCTTCAATGGCACTTTCTGGCTTTGGGCAAATACTTAAGATTGGCAAATTTTGCCAAATCAAATTTAAACTTACAGAGAGTTTTATCTTTTTTGTTTAATTCAAGAATATTTCTGTATTCTATCAGAGAATTGGTACCACCTCTGATAAAATGTTTATTAGTCCTTTGAGCTATGCAGCTGAAAGCATTAAGTCTTTCAACTCAGTTTTATGTAGACAACAGGCACAGAAAAAGAGTAGAAAGGGACAGAGGGCAGCAATTAACCATTGCATTTTTCATTTTATGGAGAAGCATAGAAATAATGCAAACAACTTATTTGTTGGCCACGTGCTCAGTCTATATCCATGAAACTAATGCCAACACGGAGTCAAAGAAACTTAACACAGCATACTTGAGTCTGAATTTCTTATCAACTCAATTCTACACCACCAGAGTGAATTTCCTTTTGCAGACTTATTGTTGACTTAATGCCCCAGAAAGGAAAGGCGAATCAAACTGTACGTCCTAATTTATCATCATCTTGTTTATAGGCGCCAACATTATATAAAACAGCTGCAGCAACTTAACCCCAGGAAAATCAAGACTGTTAGCACATGCCAAGTCCCCGCCTCACCACTGCAGTGAGTGAGCCAGCTACACTGAGCTCTAGGGTTATCTGAACATTTCAGCCGTGTTTAAAATCCTTGAGATTCTGTTAGAGTACACAGGTTGCCACAGACACATTGAAGATTCTTATCTAGAAGATAAGAGAGTGAAAGAGATGTGTATATGGAAGAGAGATAAGATACATTTCTGCAGCTCTAGAGTATATCTGCTTAAGCAGGAGATGTCAGCTCATGTTATTTGCACCACACTAGTGCAAGCTGACTGCTTCCAGGATTACCTGAGCTACTTCAGTGAACAGTTTCAGAGGTGTAAATGAGTGGTACATACAAGCACACTGGAGATGCAAGCACAGCTCCCTCTCTTGTTGTGTCTAGAGACTCATTTTATCAGTTCTGGAGTTCTGATAATGAAGGACATCTGGAATACTTCCTCCAGCCTCTCTCTTTGATATATGAGCTTGTTGGAAGCTGTCCTGTTGACCTTGGATGGTGTATAGGGAAATGTCACCTTGAAAGGTCCAAGATAGTTTTAGCTGAACATTCTTTGCTCCCACTAGCATCTGAGTACGTAAATTCAAAATCCAGATAGTAATATGTATCTCAATTGTTAATTGAAAAATAAATAAGTTGGAATAGTAGATCTCAGAATTCAAAATTAGCTGTATATTCGCACTTAACATGCTGGACCGAGGAAACAAGAAAACTGTCCCTTACAGTGTTCCACAGTGGACTTCTGTCCCCATTGTACTCAAGAGCAAAGCCCTACTGACTTAATTAGTGCCACATTATTTGGCTGCAGAGGAGGTGTAATTCTGTGGATGAGCCAAGAAAATGCATATAGACTGACCAAAATCCCCACAGCGTTTAAATATACTGAATAATAATAAATGGAATTCATGTCATAAGATTTTATTCAAAAGTTTAAATGTGATTTGCTTTTATTTACGTGTGTATCTTTTTGTTTCATTTTGATTCTCTTTTTTAATTTAATTACTTTTCCTTTTTTTTCTAGACTCCCGGAGTAGTCACCCGAGGCCCCAAAGGAGACCCTGTAAGTACAGCTTCTTTTTTCCCCCCCAAGGAAAAGAACAAAATCAAGACCAATTCCTCCAGTGTTGTATATCCTTTTCAAGCTGCTAAGATACTGAGCTTTCATTGATCTCTGCAAGACTGTACCATATAGTTATTTTGAAGTATCCCTTCAGGTGTAACAAAACTCCCCCAAATTTAAAATGGAGGAATGCAGAGGGATCAGCCCACACTGAGTCACATTTGTTATGTTTTGTTACACTTCTTCCCAGTAGGGAAAAAAAGTAATCTATGGCCTCTGCTAGAGGTATCAATTTTAGATTCAGGAATTGAACTGTTTAGTATTTCCAGGGTGTTTGACCAAATATCAGTTCCAATGAGGCTCCGGCAACTAAGAATTATTTCCATGTGTGAATTTGGTCTACTATGTCTTCCCTGAATGTTTGGTCGCGGTTTTGTGTTTAACAGATGTTTCCCACCACAGTCACACAGGCTTTTTGTTATGAATGGAAAGATTTGTTCTGCAATGCCCTTGCAGCTGGAGGCAAGTGACAACATCTCTATCTGTTTGTGTCTTTGCAGGGGTCTCCTGGGGCTCCAGGCAGAAATGGTCCACCAGGTCCACCAGGACAGCCAGGGAGTCCGGGAGCTCCTGGGCCCCCCGGGATCTGCCAGTCGTGTCCCAGTATAAGTGGAGGTGTAAGTCATCATTATGTTCAACTTCTCCCTTGGTGCTCGTAAGCATTCAAAGCAATACTGTAGGCACCTGTCCCCAGCACCTTCACAGGTGCTTTGCTTTCATCTCTCACTTGTACTTCTGAAAAACAGAGCTGATTGCAGTGTGGAGTTTTGCTGTTTTGGAGTTGTGTCCATAAGTCTTCTCTGGAGTGAAATTAAATCTCTGCTTTATCTTATTTTTTAAAACTTTTGGAGCCAGATCTGATGAAGGACTTACGTAACTCAGAAATACTCTGACCAAAAAGAGTGTGTAGGAGGAAGCGTGTCCACTCAATCTTAATGGTTAGGGAACTCTCATACTTTCCTATACTTTATGAAATGCATGTTTCATAAAGAAACATTCCCACGAAACTAGACTTAAACAGCGGTCCATTGCTTGCAAAGACGTGCCATGCAAGTAGTGTTTGCCATGCTCCCTCTTCTGGCTCACTGAATCTTGAATTTGTTTCAGATTACCAAAGAACTTTATTAGAGATAGGCAGACTCAGCAAGAGAACTAATTATAACTAAAGTTTTTGTGCAGCGGGGTATGTTCTGGGACCTGAGCCCCGGGCAGTGATGGCATTGTCTCCCATGCAATTGGCCAAGCCAAGATTTACAAGATGGGATTTCTTTAGCAAAGCTGTTAAAAATTGCATGTTAAACAACTGCTCCTATTGGATATAGACCACTTATTATAACTTCCATGTATGCTTCCACTCCCAAGTAAGGCAAAAACTGAGGAAATATGTCTTGTTTTTATTTAATTCTGAAAGGGATTGCCTCTGCAGGACAGAGCTTTTGGGAGGATCAGTTAACCAGTCTCAATGGACACCACAGTAATACAGCAAGAGAGCTACTGGCTTTGGGTTGGCAGATGCTGACATAGGAGAGGATAAAAGGCTCCATTAGTCACCCATTCCAACACTGTCAAAGATGTGCTGTTGAATCCTGACAGGAGGGTTCATGTCAGTAACACAGGAGTCTTGTACCTGGCCAGTGTAGGGGCTGAGTCCACAGTGCTTTGGGATATCATGCAGAATATTGCACGTATTCAACCCTTCCTGCCCAGCCACCTGTGTGCCATGAATGCATAATTGCATTAATGCCACATCATTTAACTAAGTCACCTGATATGAAATGAGTCATTCATTAGTCACAGGTAAAAGAAATCAGGAAACTAGTAATAAACAGTTGCATTCTTTAGTGCAACAGAAAACATCTCATCAACTTCCTTGAGTGACAACTAAGTCCAAAAGAAAAGAGACTGGGGTGATGCCTGGAAACCCTGCAAAACAGACAACCTGGAGATGAGATAGAATAATACCTTTATTCCAGCTTAGGTCCGGATCCCCTGGCCCTCCGGGCACGACGACCGAAGGGCCCCGAGCCCCGTAAAGTTACAGTTTTTATACCCTTACAAATCATTAGCATATTTAATACATTAATACCCATAACCA